>JAYEVK010000243.1:0-91664 GCA_036346275.1 Otatea glauca | reverse complement strand
TGCAAGTGGCATCATTCTTATTAGCATAACACTAATGATTGCAATATCTTTCGAATCACTTGGATCCAATCTGCTATTGAGGATGGTCGGTTGAAATTTGTTGATGAGCCGACCATGCAAGTTGGTGTTGATCCGTTTCCCATCAACATGGTTCGATGCTCGGCTAAGGGAAAAAAGCCCGATGCCCGATGAGCCAAATGAGGATCGACAAGTCAACATTCGATCAAGTTCAAGCGGCGATCAAACAAAGAAGATTACAATCGGCTCTTTACAAATAGAAACCGATCGAAGGAAAAATTCGAGAACCATTAAACCCAAGGGCAATCCTCGGTGGGTAAATGGTACCAAGAAAAGTCTCCATTAAGGCACTTTCGGCGAAAGGTCGGGACCAGCGTTCTCACAATTGATGGAGAAATACGAAAGGATGAACGACCGACCCGGTACAATACTGCTGGTTGGATAATTTGTACCCTTGCGAGAATGTGGAGAGGGCACATAGAGGTGTCCCTTTTGGCGATTTCTTGGGAAAGAGGAATGGCGTTGCCATCACCATACACACCCCGATGGAACATTATCCCCAAGACAATTGGCCAAAGCAATCGGTCGGAGATAAGTTTATCTGGAGCGTCGAGAGAAGCGAAGTCACGGGAGGCACGTCACGAAAGAATATCTAAACCAGGTCAAGAACCGAGCCAAATCAAGATACACAAACCTAATTCTAATCAAGAAGATTTGGCTAGTCAAATCACGGAAGCGGTGGAGCCTAAACCCGGATGGTGTCCATCGGCTGAGCCAATCCTGGCAGCGGCGTCTTGAGAGGCTAAGGGCGCAAGAAATTCGTGGCCGTCTTAGAAAAAGCGAGAGATGAGGCGTTTAATGAACTTCGTCCGTCGGATCGTCAAGAAAGAATGGAGAAAGAAAAGAGCAAGCGAAGAAGATTTGAATCGGTGATGACTTGATTCTCCATGGTTCAGGATAATCGCCTCCCATGGATATTAATATGGTATTCACGTTGCCGGTTGAGTTCAAAGTCGAGAAGCGAATCGGTAGAAAAGCGATTGCTCGATTGTGTTCGTGTCTGAGTGCCATATTGAGAAACCTAAAGATGATCATCGGCATCTAAAGCCGTTGTATCTAAAGGATACATAAATGACAAGCCGATATCAAGAATCTTTGGTAGACGGAGGGCCCTGATGAACACGATGCCATATACAACATGCAAGAATGGGTAAGTCGATGAAGACTTAATTAAAACTAACATGGTTCTAAATGACTTCGCACGGCGACCCTACTGAGGCAAAGGTGTTATGGTCACGAGTGACTATCGGTAGCAAGACCTTCCGATGCGCGTTCTTTATGTCGATGCCAAAAACTACAAGCGTCTTGCTTGGTGGGATTGGATTCATGCGAGCTGTTGTATTCCGTCGACCATGCATCAAGCGCTCGTCTGATGGAGCGGAGAAGAAGTTGAAGTCGTCACGGTAGGCACATCGGCCCATATCGCCATGGCTAGCTCGAACGAATTGGCAACACGAAGCTGTTTGCATATCGGAAAAAAGCTGACGGCATTGTGATTTCATCTGTGTAAGCAATCGGGACTCATCGCCGATCGATGTCAAGCGGGCACTTTTGATCGGGCAAATGAAGTGTTACGCCGATGGAGACAAGAAAAACATTGAAAGCGCTGCGGATAAAATGCAAAGCTATCGGCAAACAACGGATAGCTACGAGGCCATAGAAGACTTTGAAGAAATTGAAAAGTTAGGTCAAGGTTTCACATCCACCGATTTGCTTGAAGAAGTCGATATAGGTAGCGGTGATAGGAAAAGACCAACTTTTGTTAGTGCAAATTTAGATGTAAAGTACAAAGAAAAGCGATAAAAATCCTTAAGGATTATAAGGATTGTTTTGCTTGGGAATATCATGAGATGCCGGATTAAGCCGTCGGTTTGGTGGAACATCGGCTACCTATAAAATCAGACTACTGGCGGTTTAAACAATACCCGGCGTTTCAATCCGGCCTTGTACCAAATTATAAAGAGGAAATAAAGCGGTTGTTAGAAGCAAAATTTATCGGGCCTTGCCGATATGCGGAGTGGAGTTTCCAACATCGTTCGGTTATGAAGAAAAATGGAAAGCTTGGTGTCGTCGACTTTAGAGATTTGAACAAGCGGCGGCGAAAGATGAATACCGATCTTAGAAGCCGATATGCTATCGATCTTGCATCAGGAACAAGATCATAAGTTTCCTAGATGGTAATGCGGGTATAACCGGATACTCATGGCGGAAGCGATATACCCAGACTGACCTTGGATGTCACAGTGCGATAAGTTGTTCGAGGGGCGATAATGACTTCGGCACGAAAAGCGTTGGAGCAACATATCAGCGGAAATGAATCGATTTTCACGATTTAATCGGCCCATCGTTGAGATTTATATTGGCGATGTAGTAGTAAAATCTGCATAAGATTTACAACACTTGGCGACTTAGAGAGTATTTAAGAACATAAGATCGCCACGGTTTGAAGATGAATCCTTACAAATGTGCATTTAGGCGTATCAATTTGGGCAATTCTTAGGCTTCATGGTGCATGAAGAGGATTGAAGTCGGCCAAACAAGGGTTAAAGCTATAGTATCTTGAGCCACCGAGCGTGCAAACACGAGCTACAAAGTTGATCGGCAAAATTAATTATCTCCGTCGGTTCATCTCAAACCTCTCCGGTAGGATTCGTGCTTTACTCCATTATTAAAGTTAAAGGACAATGAAGAATTTATATAGGGAGCCGATCGTGACTTTCGATGAAGTTAAGAGTATTTGTCCAAACCTCCGGTCTTGGCTGCGCCTCAAAAAGTGGTTCCTTTGGACTATATGTTTAATTGAAGAAGATACTATCAATTTGTTTTGGCACAAGAGGTGCGGTAAAGAAAGGGTTATCTTTTATTTAAGCCGACGGTTCTTTGAGCACGAGAGGTCGGTACCTTTTATCGAAAAATTATGTTTATCTACTGTACTTCTAGTGTACAAAGTTAAGGCATTACATATTAACATCGGCACGTAAAGTGATCGCAAGACCGATGTTATAAAATATATATATATCGACTCTAATTCTGTGGTGGACTTGGCAAATGGGCTTACGCCTTGGTCGAGTTCGACTTATCATATGAATCGGCCAGCGGTCAAAGGACAAGTCCTAGCGATTTTTAACGAGGACATGACACAATGACAAATTTAGTCTTGGTACGCACCATGGCGTTTGTTCTTTGTGGATCGATATCACGGGGAAGGTGATGGTATCGGTATTGTGCTCACCTCACCCAAGGCATAACTTTGGTCGCATTTTAATTTGAATAGCGGATGCTCAAACTCCAGGCAGTCTGAAGCATTACTCAAAGGCTTACAGTTGTTAGAAAATATTGGGGTAAGCACCGTTGAGACATATGGTGATTCTTTGTTGGTGGTACTGACAAATAAAGGAGAATATCAATGTCGAGATGAAGTACTACTAAAGTATTTAGAACAATGTTTAGAGATTATCGGCTCTTTCACATCATTTTCTATCGGTCATGTTCTCGAGCCCTAATGATAGAGCTAATGCTCTAGCTCGGCAAGCATCGAGTTACAAAGATTTTGGCGAAGTCGGAAGTGGCGGGTAGACAAAGCGGATCATGTGCACGGATATTGCCCGGTGGAGAAGCGGAGATAAAGATTATCTAGTCGATCCATCTAAGCCGATGGAGCGAAAGATCGGCAACAAGCGTTGAAATACGTCGTCATGGGCGATATACTATATTATCGGACTATGGAAGGTTTGTTGTTAAGATGTCTTGAGGCGAAGAAGCACACGGTGGCAATGGGTGAAGTAGTACGAAGGCATTTGTGGTTCTCATCAATCGACACATAAGATGAAATGGATGCTCGAGACGAGCAGGTTATTTTGGCGGCGATGCTAGAAGATTGTTTTAAGTATTATAAAGGATGTCAAACATGTCAAAGTTTGGCAACATACAACTAACACTAACATCGGTTTACATCAATTATCAAACCTTGGCCGTTCGGGGTTGGGAATAGATATAATCGGCCAAATATTTCTGCTTCAAGTAAAGGCCACAAGTTTATTTTGGCATGGCGATTACTTCTCGAAGTGGGTGACTATACCACTTAAAAGGTGACCCGATGTTGAGGCGATTAGTTTTGTGAATGAACATATCGTCCATCGGTTTGGAATACATAAGCGATCACGACCGATCAAGATGCGGTGTTCAAGTCTAACGAGTTCGGTTTATGCAGCGAGTATAGGGATCAAATTGTTGAACTCTTCCCTATTACGCTCGGGCTAATGGACAAGCGAGTCGTCTAATAAAACATTAATCAAGTTGATCAAAGAAAAATTGATGAGAAGCCAAGGAATTGGCACTCAACTTTGCTCGAGTCACTTTGGGCCTATCGGCTATCCTATCACGGGCGGCGAAGCTTTCACCTTACCAATTGGTGTATGGACAAAGCCGTTCTACGTGGAGATTAATATTGAGTCGTCTGAATAGCTAGACAAAATGGTTTATCGGCTCAAGATTACAACGATTCAATGATCGATAACTTGGATGAGCTAGCGAGTTACGCTTGTCGCTTGATCGGCAGAAGAATAAGATCGAGTTGCAGGGCATACAATAAAGGGGTCGTGCCTAAGTCTTTCGATCAAGCCGATTTGGTATGAAAAGCGATATTACTGTTGGTTCTAAGGATAACCGATTTGGAAAATAGTCACCTACGTGGGAAGGGCCATACAAAATTAATCGGCTAGTCGTGAGCTTCGTACTTACTAAAAGCGCTAGAAGGGTATGTATTGCCAAAAGCTATTAACGAAATACTTGAAGAAATACTACCTAGTGTTTGGATTGGAGCCTAACCGACTAAAGATCTTGTTGAGCCAAGATTAACACGATCTTGTCAATCGGTGAAAGGATTACAAACTCGAGAAGATATAAGCGAAAATATAAATCGGTTAAGCAATAGATTATAAACAACCGATTAAGTTACAAACATTCAGGACAAGTGTTTTCAAAGCGGCGGTCAAATTTTACAAGATCATGAGTTTAATCTTGGATGCCCGATCTAGGAAGAGTTGCACCCAAAGCCGAGGCCTTGCATTGCTGCGATAATCCCTTGAATTTCATCTAGAAGGCGTTCATCGTCTTTGGCATTCTCGAACCTTGGTTTCACTTTGGCGATTAGCGGTTACATTTTCAACGACCTTTGCAATGCCAAGTTTTGTTCCTTGACTCCGTCACGATGGTCTCAAGGTTTGTTGGCCTTCTCGATTTGTTTTTCGAGCTTGGCCAACTCTTCGAAGGAGTTTCTTTGTTTTTCAATTTGGAGAGGATTCCTTGAGTCGATTCAAGGCGTTGAGCACTGTATCAAATTTGCGCTTTTGGCCTTGGCATCGGCAACCAATTCTTCAAGAGCTTACGATCGGCCTCTTGGGCTTCTGACTGGATCAATTTTGTGCCTCCTCACTTCAATTTTACATCATCCAAGTGACATCGTTGAGGAGGGCTTGCATTGTTCGGAGGAGATCGGCTTCAGCGGCGACCATAACATCCTTATCGGTTGATTGTTAGCCAAGATCTCGGTGCGGTTACATCACAAGTTTGAAGAGCTTGTCAAGCGCTCTTTCATGCGGGCGGAGAGGTAATGATGCCGATGCTTTTCTAACACTTGAAGGATTTTTCTAATTTACGCATCATAGTCATCGTGGCTCATAATCTCCGGGTCGTCAAGATCGGCCAAAGAAAATCGAGCAAATTCGTTGGATCGATGGTTACGTGTCGATGATTGGAGTAGGTTGAGTCGACTTGGTAGTAGGAGTTGTACAGTTGAAATATTAGGAAGATCGGCTAAGATCTTGCGACTTGAGGCGGATGCGTTGGCTAAAGGAAAATAAGACAAAGGTGAGCCAATGCATTAAAATACATAAGTTATTATACAAGGTATCGTAGCTTACCTCTCTAATAGCCGATACATGGGCGAACTCTCGCGCTTTGTTCTTTAGGCTTGGGCCCTTTCTTCGCTCGAGCCTTGGTATACTTTGCCTTTTTCTTTTACGGAGATACAAATCGGATAAAGGTTAGTTGAAAGAAAAGGAAAAATAATATCGATTGATTGTGTTTACACTTACTTGGTTGTTTTTCTCGATGTCAAATAAGGATGGACTCGAACCCTAAAGTACGAAGTATAGCAGTAAGGCGATCGATTGATGTGCTCTCTTGCCTGATCATTCCGGATTGGCTAGAAATAGGTTTTTCCGACATCCTTAGCTTTGCAAGTAAGCGGTAAAAAGCGATTAGAAAAATGCATTTGGAAAAAGACCGATGTCTGAGATAAGCTTATTGAAGCCGATACCTTATCTACTAAACTTGAGTTAGTATAACCCGACGAACTAGCTTCAACTGCTAGATTATTTGTCGGATACTAAGGATGGCTCTGGCGATTTGGAAAAAATTCTTTGATGATAAATGATAGAGTCTTCTCCATGTACAAACACTCTGCGATAGCCGACCACCATGTCGTGAAACCCCCTGCGCGGCGAGCATTCAAATGAAAGTGGGGGAGACTGCGAAGTTGGAGTTCATCGGCTAACTCCAAGACTAGCCTCGCCGATGTTGCATTGCGGACCCTAGCTCTGGGTTGAAGCCGATCTAGAAGTGGCAAACTTGGGATCACCTGGCCAAAGCAGAGCTATCTTGCATATCTTGAAGGGTGGTAAACTTCGTATGAAGGTTGGAAAGTCCGATTAGAGTATGAAGGCCGACATGGAATATAAGCGGAGAGATAAAATTCTATACAAGTCACGAGTCTCTGAGGCATCGGAGTCGACTTCGGATGAAGAAAAGAAGGCCAAAGAAAATCAATATGACACCATAACTAAAGAAATCTTCTTTGCTTGAAATCTTGATGTTCAATTGCAAGAAGAATGGCAAATCTTCTACGGTGTCGGGAAAGGCCCTTGTCTCATTTCTAGAGCACATCATAAATCTCTCACCAAAAGATCGGCATTCTCTGAATTGAATAGGTGCCCTTACGGTATATCTTCCCTTAGAAAAGAGTATCGTCGGTGACTCCAAATTAAAAGCAATTTGAATAAGCGGTATAGCCATATTTGTATAAACCACATTGGGCCACCTCGTTACAGACGGTGAATTTTCCAAAACCATTATAAAGCCGACTCCTTATTATGTAAAGCATCGATACCACGACACCCAGAAGATTTTGCCTAAAGCTGGCAAGCGACCCTCAACAATTTGCTCTGCTATCACTTGATATACGAGTTGGTCAAGAGATGCTCCTGAGCGCGAGCGGTCTAGCCAAAGGTTCGAGAAAGCAACGTGCTCTTCGTCAGATAATAGGCCATTAACCTTGTTGTTATTTCCAATATATTTGGCCCAACCCTCTCCTTAGATCGGATGAGTTTATATTTTGGTTTTCCACTAAGCGATAATTGATCTCCATGGCGAAGACAACACAATTGGGCAACATCTAAAAGAGTTGGGCCGATGGGACGATCTTGGAATAAAAAAGCATTAAAGCGATCCGACCAAAATAACGGTAGTAGCCACTAAGGGCTCGTTGGCTTGAAGTCGGCTAAGGAAAGTGAAATACACTCGGCTATGCCCATTCTTTCCCATTCACTCCTCTTTTGGGCTGCTACCACGATAAACCAATTTCTCCATCCTTTGAGAGAGTATCGGTAAGCTTTGAAACTTTTATTCCACCCATCTATGTTATGACGGAAGCCGAGCAGAGGCAATCGAGGGACTTCTTGGTTTGTTACGGTATGGGCGTCTAGATTTCCCAATGGACCCAAAAATATTGGTCATTCTTATGCGGAATCGGAATAAGTACAGCTAGGGTCCATTGTAGCGATGAAGGAGGTGGATGAACTAAAGGGCGCCTCGGGAGTACTTCAAGCGGAAACTCAAGCGATTGCGGGTGATTCGAGAGCTTGCGTAGCGTGAAGAATGACCAAGGTGGGGCCGCATTTTATATACGGTAAAAATTTGAAGAAGTGAAGTGAATCCCAAAAGGCGTGGCGATTAAAACGCACTACCCGCGTATCGAGAATTACGGCGCGAATAAAGCAACGATTAATGAGTGAAGATCAAGCGTTGGCGATTGAAAGGCGATACTTGTGATTTTTGACGGATGACATGTCATCTCTCAAAAATGGGGGCATATGTTTGCACAAAATTTGGCAAGTTAAATCATAATCGGCAGCGAAATCAAGGATATGGGCGTTAACGGATAAATTAAGAAAGTTTGGAGATATTTACATTAGCGGCAAGATTTTTAGGAATAGCTTTATTCACGATAAGGCCCGATCTGGATCACGGGTTTGAGCGTGTTGTAACAGGACACTATCGGCCAAGGGTATAAAGAAGGACCAAAGCGGTGCAAAGGGACATCAACACATACAATCAACCGCTCTTGCTTCTTTTTCTGTCGACTAGGAGTAGTTCTTGTAATTTAGCTTTTGTAATCGATTTGATCAATAAAGTTGCGCGCGCCGATTGTTGATCTTAATCAATTACACCCCAGGTTTGATTTGTTCTGATTTTGTTGCGCATCGCCTTCTTCAGAATCAATCTGCCTTTATCCTCTGATTAGCCTTAATCGGCTAGTTAGACTTATCTCACTACCTTGATCTTAATCGACTTCAAGGCGATTAAGTATAAGCCGATTGATCTTTACGATCGACTTTGCGTGAATTTTATATTCTTTACCTTGTCGATTCTGAGTCAAATCGTTGTACGCTTTGAACGGTGTTAAATGCGGTGTCTTTGTTGTCGAAACCCTACATCAAATTTTGATGCCATGATAACAAATTGTTTATCTATGATCTTCAATGTATAAGTTAAGTACTTGTATACTTCATCCATGAGTTATTAATATAAGCGCAAGGTGGTCCATGCTCTTGCGAGGCGTCATAGTTAGAATTTTTTACAGTTCTAGCACTGTGTGTGTTTGCTTTTTTTAAATAGCCTATGTTTGATAAAATTATAGAAATAGCCTCTACGGTAAAAAATCAATGAATGAGAGGGCTGGATTTTTTTAATAATTTCTAGCGGTGCTAGTCCACGAATTGTTTTTAATTTTAGAGGTTCCGGTTTGCGATAATATTTTTAAAATTTTCCGATCACCGATAGAATATATTTTTTATTTTGCGGTAATTACAGGATTTGCGGAAAAAGTCCGGCAGTCCCCAACCTCTAGATTACGCAATTTCAGCAGTTGAGGCATTGGATTACACTTTTGTTTTGTTTGTCGGATAGAATTATCCGTGACAAAAAAATCAGCGCAGCGACCGTGAAAAGTGCAAAAAAAACAAATCAGCGCCCATTGGATTGCACTTTTTTGTTTTGTTTGTCGGATGTGAAATAAAAAACATTGAACCCAGTCTGTTCAATTTTTTTTATTTTCATCGGTTCTAATCCGCTAGAACTTTTTATTTTGTATTTTTCGGCGAGACGAAATATTATTTTTTATCCTACAGTCGACGACATCCGCCGTAAAATATTTATTTTACTTCTTTCTACTTATAATCGATGTGCTTAAATTTTTTGCACTTTTCTCACAGTCGGTCTTGATTTTTTTGCCGCGGGATAATTCTATCCAACAAACAAAACAAAGCATAAAAAATGTGTAATCAAGCTGTTCCCAACCGCTAGAAATTACGGAATCCGGTTGGGGACATTGGACTTTCCCGAACCCCATTGCAAAATAAAAAACATTCTTTCGATGATCGGAAATTGAAAAAATATTACTACAATTGGAACAGCTGAAAATTACAAAAAAATAAAAATTCAGTGATTTGGCACATTGAAATTACTAAGAAAATCTAGCCCTCTAGTCATTTGTATTTTACTATGTAGAGGCTATTTCTATGATTTATTAAAACAACGACTATTCTGAAAAACAAAACATAAACAGTGCTAGAACAATAAAAATTCTCATGGTTATAGTTTGGTTGAAGTGTTTGGCAAAAGGTTTTGTGAACATACAACCACTTAGAACGTAGGATTTTTCCTGGTTCCCATAAATTGCTCATTGTCCTACAAAATTCCTTGGAAATTAGTGCATTCCAAACAGGTCGTCAACCATGCTGATTAGTCGATGCCTACGTCTAGCTAGGAAACACTATAGATGCTCGCTTTAGTTTTCAAATGAAAGAGGCTTACTTTCACTTGGCGACAAGTTTACAATACCGAATCGCATTGGAAAATGCGTCAGCTGGTGGCATGGATTTTAGCTGAAAATGGTAGAAATTAAAGGAATTGTAAGTCAAACCAGTTTGAAATCGGCGATCAAAATAGCAGTGAAAATGATTGAAAATCGACTGGTTTTGCCGATTTTGAGCGATTTTTACCGATTTTCCGGTTTTCTTTGAAATCGGCAGAGCTAGGAAAAGTGAAAAAATTTGCGGAAAATTGGTGACAATGAATAATTCGTCCTGTCATACTTTTGGGCCTATACCCTACGAGGAAAAGAAGTCCATAAATAAAGGATAAGGTCTACGACCCACTAACGACTTCAACCAACACTTGTTTATTCACGTGGTTATATCCTGACTATTATGCTAAGACTGGTCAGAGATAACCAGTAGTGCAGTTGCCCTGACTAGTTACACTTATACTAGTCAGGGTCTACCTGTGATTCTGTTGCCCCAACCAGATAACTTGTTGGGGTAACCAGTTACTCGTCCCAGATAACTGGCCGGGATAAATAGTTACTTCCGCATTGGCGTAACGTGTGAAAGATTTCTGTTGACAGGTAGATATAACTGATTGAAAGTTATTTCCTATGAAATGACGCCTCTTAATGAAAAGATACCTCCCAGCGAAAAGACACCTTCTGGCAGGAAACATCCTTTGAAGACAACAACCGCCGCTACTACAAAAAAATATATCACAGACGGTTCAAAAATTTTATCATGAGCGGTTTTTAAGCTGTCTATAAGCATGTGTCGATGATAAGAATGGCACATCACGGATGGTTTTGAACCGTCGGTGAAAATTAACATTACAGATGGTTCTAACCAAAAACGTTTGTGATGAGGGCTAATCACGAGCGGTTCTAATATAGAATCATGGTAAAATTGGAGACTTAGCTAAATTTAGGCTATCCTAAGTCATGGTAAAATTGGAGACTAAGCTAAATTTAGGCTATCCTAAGTCATGGTAAAATCAGAGACTTAGTTAAATTTGGCTATCAAGTCATGATACTCAAACAACAGTTACGGAGAATTGCAACAGCGGCGAGAACTAATAAAATATTAAATAACTTGATATGAAACAGGGGCGAGTCAAGTTCATAATATACACTTATACTACTAGAAATGTACATCACAATCGATTCTTGTTCGTCATCACGATCGGTTTTGGTGGCGACACAAAGTCATTAGGCGATGATGGCGGCGCTATCACGATCGATTCTCACTAATTGTGATAAAGGACTCGTCTCTATCGGTTCTTAGAAAGAACCGATAGAGATGATCTCTCATCCTATCGGTTCCTAGAAAGAACCGATAGAGATTATGTGTATCATCTCTATAAGCTTCTTATAAAGAGCCGATAGAGCTATCGTTTCTTATAAAGAACGATAGAGATGAATGTATCATCTCTATAAAGCTTATAAAGACCGATAGAGATGAAGGGTATGCTATTTTCTAATTCACCCTCCTAAAATAGCAAATATTACACACAGTATGCCTCCTATAATCTTCTCTACGAGTCTTACGATGGATCATATTACAACAACAATAAAGACAACAAAGACTAATTAAGTTAAAGTACACCTGCTTGAACTGGAGTAGATGAAAACTAATTACTGGCCTTAGAATAGATGATGATCATATGTAATGTTCAAGAAATAGAACCCAGTAAGCACCATTGCAAAATGATACCACAGTATTAAGAAACAAAGTTTATATTCTTTGCAGTACGATAATCTGATGAATGAAATCCAACTATTTTCTTTTGTTCCTTTAAGGAAAACAAGTGCATTATTACTTTTCACTCAGTGAAGATGGAATCGTCACAAACAAACATAATCAAGAAACTCACAAATCACACAAGCAAAAAGAAGATACTAATATACTAATTGGACAAGTGGAGAACGGTGCTACCTGCACAAAAACTGGCTAGTGGCTACATTGCTCGAACCATAAAAAGGAAGAAGGTAAGTTCTTTTGCATACTAGTCTCCTAGTTCAAAATTACATATTGATTTTACACTAATCAAGTGTAGCAAGCAGCATCGTTTTAACAGCAACCAACACTAAATTGAACGTAGATTTCGCATCTGTGGGTGCTCATAACATCAATATTTCTATCAGAAAAGTTTATTCAGGATATGGCACCCTCCCATTGAACTAATACCTTTTCAGAGTACAGCAGAGCTCATAAAGCCATCGATATTGCTATAGGATAACACACTTCACAAGTCAGTTGAGCTTAGAAAAGCTCATTCTAGACATAATAGTGTAGTTCTTGTTGGCGAACAAATGGATCATAATTCTGTTGTATACAAAATATGCATCTAAACAGTCTAAGGTGAATATAAGCGTGTCTAACTCGAACAGTCCCGAATAATAGTTCATCGGTAAATATCATCTTGGATGAAGTATATATGTGCATAATTAAGTGAACTGGTACCAATTTTGGCACGAACTCATTTCATGGAGAAATATTATGTCTAATTTCAACCAACCAGAGTCAAACCTGATCAGAAAATTGTTTGGAATTAACTCGATTCAGTACAGGTGGATTTGGTAAGTATTAATGCGGATATAATTTGATTCACATATGCTGAACTCCAAACTAGAAAAAAATCTTGTTCCAACAAAACCTATCCTACTAGATCATGAACTAAACATATAATTTATTAATTTTACATATGGTAAAAGGAATGTGAATGGCAAAGATATATGTGTATAGATATACGCACAGGTACTTAGAGGCCGATGACACGGATGCTGTCCATGAGCTCTTGCACCTTCGCGGGATTATTGCCACGCGTTCGCATTAGCGACCTAAGGATCTTGTCCAATGAGATCTCCATAACCACAGGGCCCTTCTTCTCAGAGTTGCTCAATGGGGCCTGTGCAGCTACCTACATCATGAAAAAAGTGATCAATTTCAACTTCAGTGTAAGTTCAAGTGGAGCCATTGAACTATAACCATCTGAACTACACATGCCCGAACTACAAGTTGATAAGTATACCACAAAGAAATTCTCATGCAATGTATTTAGCAACATGATCCATCTTAAGAACCCCAAATAGACACTGAGTTACATGAGATTTTCCTCCAAATGGATTTCTTCTTTTGCCAGGTCAAGCGAAGGCAGTCTGAATTGAATCAGGTATGTGCAACCAGGTCAACAACCAGAACAGAGACTTCACCATTTCCAAAACAAAGCAGCATCTCCATTGAAGTTCTAAAAAGATTTCGTAAGACATAAGACATAAGAACAAACAAATAATACCTAGCTAGGGTTTCCGTATCCGTCGATGGCGCGGAGCTCGGGGAGGAGGAGCCAGCAGCGTGGGGAGGAGGAGGCGGCGGCGGTGCGGTCTGGTGGGCGGCGACAGGGGGCATGTTCGGGAGGGCGGGCGGTGGTAGGGGGGCATGGGGTTAGGGTTTGAAGGCCGGGGGCTGTGTTGTAGGGCGAGCGGCGGCAAGGGAGCATGGGGGGCAAGGGTTGGCGGGCGGGTTGGCGAGGTCGGGCCGGTGGCAGTAGGGGGCAGCGGGAGGGCGGTCGCAGGCGGGGAGGCTGGGGCGGCTTGTGTGGGAAGGGTGAGTGAGGAGTGAGATCAGGTGAAGTTATATATGGAAGAGGAATTACTATCTGTTTGACAAAAAAAACCGACACACATGCTCCACACATTTCTATCGGTATTACAGAAAAAACCGATACAGATGTTCTGGTATGACTATCAGTTTTAGAAAAGAACTGACACAGATATGTTCTACATTACTATCGGTTTTACAACAAAACCGACATAGATAGATATTCACATTGCTATCGGTTTTAAAGGAAAACTGACACAGATGGTAGACTCCCATTACTATTGGTTTTATAGTGGCCCGTACGGATGCTCCATATTACTATCGGTTTATAACCAACCGACACAAATGCTCTACTTATTACTATCGGTTTATAATAAAACCGACACACGAATAGATACTCATATTGCTATCGGTTTTAAGCGAAAACCACGGATGCTAGAAAGCGAAAGTAAAAACAAAAAAGCGGGGGCCGTCATACGTAGCCGGTTTTGTTATAAAACCGATAGTAATATATGGAAGCATTGTGTCGATTTTGTTATAAAACCGATGGCAATGAATAATTAACCTTGTTGGTTTCCTAATAAACCGATGATAATGAATTGTTATACGTGTCGATTCCTTTGAGAACGATTGTAATAATGGCATATCGATGTCGGTTACTTTAGGAAGCGATACAAATATAGAAGCATCACTATCGGTTTTATATCAAAACCGATTCAAATAGGCACTTTATATCACGAGGAATAATACCATGGTAAAGTCGAATTTTAGCCTATCATCAAAGAGAAAATGCCATAACTTTTTGAATATAGTTGGAATTATGCGAAATTTTGCATAAACATATTTTGGGATACTAACTAGCTTTTCCAACAAGAATTTTGAAAAAATAGTCCCCATTCAAAAGAAGTGCGAATAAAAGAGTCCCCATTCAAAATTTTCTCACCCAAGTATTACTTCAGCAGAATATGTGATGTTTTTGGGTGGCGGCGGATAAATATCCTCCGGAACAACAACGAGAGAAGAATTTAACCTAAGGGTAGCGAGGCACATCGCGATCGGTTCTCGGCTTAGGCGATAGTGATGTGCACATCATTATCGGTTCGGCAGGAAATGATAGTGATATGATCATGAAACATCACTATCACTTACCAGCATAGAGGCAGATAGTGATGTGCGTGATCAGCATCACTATCACTTCTTTTAAGTGAGCCGATGGTGATGTGCGTGCTTCATCATTGTCACTTCAGCATAAAACAGATAGTGATGTGCATATCTTCATCATTATTAACATGTGAGCGGATGGTGATGAGTATGCATCACTATCATTCTCACATAAGGACCGATTGTGATGTGTCAAGTGCTTTATCCACAATCGCTTTTAACTTGATTCTTGATAGTGATTATTATTAACACCCTCATAAGTTATCTATCACAATCGTTTTTCCTAAAATTAGAAGCAGACCCAGGATAGGCGATAGTGATGTACCATTCTATAGTAGTGTTAGTAGATGGACACATAACAAATTTAGAAGCAGCGTCAAGCGGCGGCCGGTGGGGTGAGGTCGGGGGCCTTGAGGGAGGCGGGGGGAGAGGCGGCGTGTGTGAGGCTAGGCTAGGGTTTGAGCCAGGGGAAAGACGATGCGAGTGGGTAAATATATATTGAGGTCCAAATCACAAACGGTAGCACTAATAAGATCCTTAGCTACTAATCTGCAGCAAAAATACAGAGCATATCTCCATCCACCAGGTCTTAGACCAGTTCCCATGTGGAACACTCCTCATCTGGTTGATGCCAACAAAGTTCCAACCACCAATTAAGGAATAAGCCAGACGGATAAGTGCCTTCAACAAGCTTGGCCTAGGTGAAAATGCTAATTGTGGTCGGCGATGACCTTATTCTCTTGAGTATGCGAGCATGTTCTTAACATATGAACATGTTTGGATTGTACAGGATGCAAAAACCTTTTCCTAAGGCTCAAGAATGTCACTTGGCCTGAGAAGTTTAAGCTAGAACCTTTGGAAAGTTTCGATGGAACTTAGAATCCATCAGAATTCCTCCAAATCTATACCCTATCCAAGCTGTTGGTGGTGATGAGAAGGTAATGACAAATTACCTCCCTACTATCCTAAAGGATCTGCAAGAACTTGGTTGTTTAACTTGACTGAGGATCTATTTTTAGTTGGGACAATTTATGCCATGCCATTTTAAATAATTTTAAAAAATGTTACGCTCAGCAAGGTAAAGAGGACAACCTGCACCATCTTCATCAAACCTCTAACAAAAATTTGCGTCAATTTATTAAGAGGTTTGTAGAGGTCCGTAACACAATTCCTAATATATCGATGATTACGTGATTCGTACATTTAAATAGGTTGTATGCTATAAGCGTTTCATGGAGGACCTTAACATTCATTAGCCTTCCACCATATCAAAGCTCTTGATATGGCAGATAGATATTCGGATGCCCATGAGGCTGTCGAGTGGAATCGAATGGTCGATAAGGACCATACTCCAAGTCAACCAGGTTTGAAGATTTCTGAAGATGGTAAATCTAAAATGGCCTTCACATTTGAAGACCGTAAACGTAAAAATAAGAAAAAGAATAAAAAGATCTCTCAACGAGAAGTTGCGGGCGTCTCTGAAAGACCTGCATACTCGAAAGGTAAAACAACTTGGAAGAAGACTAATCGGCAAAGCGACCAATTTTTCCCAAAGTTCCACTACAAAAAGTGGTAATGGGCGATGGTGTCCTCTACATAATGCATTAGGACATGACCCTATGTAACTTCCACACATGGCAAAGGCGCATGGGCGAATTCTACTCAGTAAGGGTCCTATGCCAACTTTACTAGAAAGTCGAGTAACAAAGATACGAGATGGCGGCGAAGACATGGGTTATCAAAAACGACAATCAGCGTCAACATGATCTTCGTGGATCCTCTGCATATTCTTCAAAATGGCAATTCAAATTGCTTGGAGGAAGGTCAACAATATTGACACCCGACCAGGAAGGCTAGACTTTCCAAAGTGGTTGGATGTTGCGATCACCTTCAGAAGAATGATTGCCCAAAAGTTATGACTATTTCTCATAAACTTCCTTTAATAGTGTCTCCTACTATTAGCAATTGCAAATTAGGAAGAGTTCTAGTAGATGGTGGAAGTTCTCTGGATTTATTTTTTATTCATACCTGGATGAAATGCAAATTCCTCATTCTAAGATTTGTCTTGCTACAAATCCATTTCTTGGAATTATACCTGTTCCCTCAGTAATTCCAATAGGGTTGATTGTGTTACCTGTCACTTTTGGAAATGTTGATAATTTCATAATGAAATTGATTTCATTCGAAAATGTTGATTTTGAATCAGCATATTTTGCCATTTTGGGTAGACCTTCACTCACTAAATTTATGGTAGTTACTCATCATACCTACTAGAGTCTCAAAATATGTAGTAACCCTTATTTTTGCATAAAATGCTAAAATGAGAATCTATGTCTTGAGCAGTACTAGTCCAATGATTAGTGGCTAGTATGCACATTTACAACAATTGATATCACATCCATACTCTTTATTACAAATGATAATGGTAATTTATACAATAAGTCTTACAAATAGAGTGAAATCACGTGAGAAAGAATCAAAAGTCATGTAGTGTGCCTATCAACCCACAGAACAGCTGACAAAGCATAATCCCTAGAAAAACTAGTTAACAATATCCCTCAACGTGCATCAAAATATATGACTTCTAAAGTTCACTAACTGCACCTAAAACAACAAATAAGCAAGGGTGAGTAGTTTACGTACTCAACAAGACTTTCACAAAATTAATAATATATGCATGCCATTTCAAAGGAAGGCTTCTATGGTTAATTTGCATAAAGCCAAATTGAAATATAAATACAGAATAGTAGATTGCAAACATAATTTAAGTAAAGAAATTTTATCTGAAATAACAATGTGTAAGTATGAATAAGGAAATTTCATGAACTTGGGTGAAATGACCACATCCATGAACCATTTCCACCAATTCATGGTAGAAACCAGATTTTATGAAAATAAAAATATCTAACTATGTGATGACTTTACCAAGTGCCCATGATGTGGTATGGCTAATCGATTAGTTTTACACTCTGCGAGGTGTACAATTTTATCCACAAGTCATGACCTTTTCTTTTTGCCGCATGTTTCACGCACCTTTGGCATTGTGCCTAGAATATTCACGCGAAAACCTTTACATTACCTAGGTTAACTTTACACTAGCACAGGGGCGATAACCCTTTCTATGATAGCGAAGATATTTGTACATCCATTGTACTCTCAACAAGCTAAACGATGAGTCCTCGCCTCCGTGGAAGATATTTGTACAATATTGTACTCTCAGCAGTCCAACCTGTTGAGTCCCCACTCTCCATTATAGCAAAGGCGTACCGTTGTATCGATAAGCGTTGGTTCCATAATCACCTCGGTGTGGATGTCCCTTGAGCAATCGGTTACTAAATGCTGTACATCTCAGGCTTACAATGTGCAAAGTTAAACTAGACAACTTAATTGGTTTAAGGCTATCCCGTACGCAGCACTTGTGGTTATGCGTGTTTCTTGGCACGAAAACAACCCATAGTTGATCTTTAATCTAACATGGCGATAATCTCCTCCTACGCTCGTGCAACACCTACACCTCCAGCTATTGTCAATAATCGTTAGCATCTAAACCATAGTTTATTTTATTTTTAACCAAGTATCAACCATAAAGAATGGTCATACCCAACCCCTTTTAATCATATCCAACATTTTTAAATTGTAAAGAACTTGAGTCCTTATTAAGCATGGCTAAGCATGACATCAAAGTGTGAGAACCCATGTTGACCTTATGTATTTTCTATCTTATTCTAGGGTTATCAAGGTTCACAAATCCATACTTATCAAGGAAGTTTTATGATTCTACAGGTATAACTATCATTTCCCACAATATAGCAGAGTTTAATGAACATACGCATGCAATAAAATATTTAATAAAATATTTATAAAACTGGGATCAACATGGTCAAAGGGGGTGCTTGCCTTGCTGATTGTTGTCTTCAACAAAGTTGAAGTCGTAGTTGGCGTTGTCGTCGACGGTATTAGTGACGTTGGGTTCTACATATCATTCAACGGAAATATAGCAAATAATAAACTTTAATAAGGCAAAAAGAAATCAGATGGAAAGACCAAATAAGAACAACTATGGAAAACATGTGAGTTTTAGGGTTAGGTGGTTTATGAGTTTATGTGTTCTTTAGTTGATCTCACATATTCTTATATACCATTTAACAGGTTAAGCTTTAATAAAACTTGTCTTATGTATTATTTTTATTTATTTTATGAATTGAGGAGGCAAAAATTATGTATTCTTTTATATATACTTTCAAATTCAAGAGGCTAAAATTATTTGGATTAATATTAGACTATTTAATTATCACATGGCATAACATGTATATTTTCTATAGGTAACCCTAAATATATTTGCATATTTAGGTTCAGAAGTCTAAGGATCCTAACAAAATTTGTTTTATTCAAATTGGAGTCCATTTGCAAAAAATCTATATATGACATATTTCAAACCCTTTCTTTAAATTTAAATTCCAAACTTAAAAAGAGCTATATTTCAAAATATTTTTGGAAATTTTGAATCTACATAATTTTAGATGAATATATAAATTTATTTTATTTTATTTGGAGTTGAAATGCACAAGATATAAGCAAATGAATATGCTAGGGTTTTATAAATGCTAAAAATTAGGAAATTTGTCAAAACAGGAAAGTACGCGTTTGAACTGAGGTTATGCTTTCCCTTTTTGGATTATGCCAGGCTAAGGTGCTGACCAGCCAGGCCTATATGGCTGTGGGTCGGTCTGGGGAAGAAGTCGACAGCTGGGCCTTTGTTTGGTAGTGAGTTAGGGTGGCTTGGCTCTAACGAATGGGCCCAAGTGCAACGACTGATCTGAAGAAGGTAGCAACTGACAGTTGGGCACACTTAGCCAGCGATTCGTGTGGTGCAAGTGGGTGACATGGGGACCTGCCTGGAAGCGACTAGAAACATAGGAGAGCACGCCCGAGCTCGTCACCGACGAGGATGACCGGAGGCAATGAATGGGTTCCACAGTTAGTTTCAGGAACCCATGCACATGCAAGGAGGTGGCGGTACGGTCGGCGGTTTCTGGGATTGGTGCGCCACCATTCAAGGGCGGCGGCTGCCATGGTCGGCCAGCGAAGCTTCAAAACAGTAAGCTTTCAGACCATTTCACTAGGATGAGTATTAGAAGACTCTAGTTGTTCCAGTTTAGGGCTTGTCAAGAAAAAGTATCACTGGGTGGGATTCTCACCTGCCGCCGGCTTCGGGGAAGGAGGTTCGTCGCAGCGGGGCTTGTTGACAAAAGGATGGCCGAATTGAAGAACGGTGAAGCTTCAGGGGTGGTGAAGGGTGCTATTGAGTAGTGAATGTGAGAATGGCGCTGTGTGGTGAAAGTTGGGCTGGCGGCAGTCTGAGTAGTGGGCGGCAGGATTTAGGGAAGATGGTAGTGGTGGCTTGTGTTGAGATTGACTAGATAGTTTGCGTGCTGCTCAGAATACTGAGGTTCGGTATTTATAGCCGATTAAGGCGGTTGTGCATAGATGTTGGCGTCAAAAACTTGATGTAAGGTTTACGACAACGGCACAGCAGCGAACACACAGTTCGAGCGTGCGGTCGATTTGACACGGAATCGACAAGGTAAAAACAATAAAATTCACTCAAGCCGATCGTTAAGATCAATCGGCTTATACTCAATCGACTTGAAGCGATCAAGATCAAAGTAACAAGGTAAGTCTAATTAGCGATTAAAGCTAATCGGAGGATAAAAGCGGTCGATTACGAAGAAGGCGTCGCAACAAAATCGAGAATAAATCGAACACAGGCGTAATTGGCGAAGATCAACAATCGGCGATCGCAACTTTATTGATCAAGATCGATTACAAAGGCTAAATTACAAGAACTACTCTAGTCGACGGAAAAATAGATGAAAAGTAAAGGCGATTGTTTGTATGTGTTGATGATTATTTCTTGCGGTTTGCTTGGCTCTTCTTTTATACCCTTGACGATCGTATCCTACTCCAACACGCTTCAAGGTCCGTATCCGTATCGGCCTTATCTTTAGAGGTTGTTTCCTTAAAATCTTAGTTTTACCAAACATCTCGGATTCTTTCCAAACTTCTATTAGCTCCGCATCTTTAATTTGTATTTGCACGATTTAGACTAACTTGCGAATTTTGGTGCAAACATATGCCCCCATTTTGAGAGATGACTTGTCATCTGTCAAAAATCTGATTATCGGCTTGTGCAATCGGCTAACGTTTGATCTTCACCCATTAGCTTCTTTGCTTTATTAGCGTAAATCTCGACATGCGGGTAGTGCGTTTTTAACGCTCACGCCTTTTGAAATTCACTTCCGCCTTTTCAAATTTTCCTTGTCCTATAAAATCATTGCCCTCATTCATTCCTCCTACGCACAAGCTCTCGAATCACCTTCAATCGGCTTGAACTTTCCGTTTAAAGTACTCTTGAGGCAATTCAACTCATTGACTTCCTTCATCGGCTACAATGGATCCTAGTCGGTGCTTATTCGATTCCATACGACAATGACCAATATTTTTGGGTCCTTTGGGAAATCTAGGCGTCCATCAGTAACAAACCAAGAAGTCCCTCGATTACCTCTGTAAACCTGGTCATAACATAGAGGGTGGAATAAGAGTTTGAGGGCTTGGCAAGCTGACTCTCAAAGGATGGAGAAATTGGTTTATCGAGTAGCAGACCCAAAGAGGAGTGAATGGGAAAGAATGGGCATAGTGAGTGTATTTCACTTTCTTTAGCCGACCACAAGCCAATGAGCCCTTAGTGGCCACGGCTTTATTATTTTTAGTGATTTGTTTTAATGCTTTCTTATTCCTTTTGGTCCCATCGGCCCAACTCTTTTAGATGTTGCTCATTTGTGTTGTCTTGGCGGATGGAGATCAAATATCGACTTTTAGTGGAAAACCAAAATATAGGCTCATCAGATCCAAGGGAGAGGTTGGGCCAAATATATTGGAAATAATAACAAGGTCAATGGCTTAGTATCGGACGAGGAACATGTGGCTTTTACGATCTTTGGCTAGACCGTTTTCTATTACATGGTGCATCTCTTGGACCAACTCAAGTATATCAAATGATAGCGAGTAGCTTGTTGAGGTCGTCGGTGGCTTTAGGAAAAATCTTCTTGGGTCTTTGTGTACCAAATGCTTTACATAATAAAGTCGGCTTTATCACGGGTTTTGGAAAATTCACCGTTGTTAATGTAGGTGGCCCAATGTGGTTTGTGCAAATATGGGTGTCTTGTTTATTGGTAGTTCTTTTAATTTGGATTTAGTAGATGATACTCCTTTTCAAGGAAGATATACGAAGGGCACCTATTCAATTTAGAGAATCTTAGATCCTTTGGTGAAAGATTTATGATGTGCTCGAGAAATGAGACAAGGGCCTTTCTGGCAATTTAGAAGGTTTGTCATTTTTCTTGCAATTGGACACGAAAGTTTCAAGCGACAAGATTTCTTTAGCTCTGATCTTTGCGACCGATTTTCTTTGGCCTTCTTTTCTTCATCAGAGGCCGATAGCTCTCGATGCCTCGGGAGACTACGGACTTGTATAAATTTTATTTCTCCATGCATATTCCATGTCGGCCTTCATACTCGAATCGGACTTTCCGGCCTTCATCGAGTTTTATCACCCTTGATATATGCAAAGCGGCTCGGCTTTGGCCAAGTGATACCAAATCGCCACTTCTAGATCGGCTTCAACCAAGAGCGAGTCCGCAATGCCACATCCGAGGCTAGTTACGGAGTTAGCCGCGAACTCCAACTGCTTGATCTCCTCACTTCCATCGAATGCTGCGCGCGCGAGGTTTCACGACATGGTGGTCGGCTATCGCGACATGTTTGTATATGGAAAGACCCTTGACTATTGTCAAAAATTTTTCCAAATCGCGAGAGACATCCTTAGTATCTAACGTGAATCTAGCAATGAAGCTAGCTCGTCGGGTTATACTAACTCAAGCTTAGTAGATAAGGTATCGGCTTTGAATAATCTTGCCTCATGCATCGGCCTTAATTGAATGCATTTTATAATCACACTTCCTATATATTTGCAGGCTAAGGATGTCGGCAAGAAAGGCATTTCTAGCCAATGCGGGAATGAGCAAGGCAAGAGCTCATCCATCGGTGGCCTTCAGGCTACACCTCGGCACTCTGGGAGTGCATAGTCCTTCTTTGTCGGATATCGAGAAAAACAGCCAAGTAAGCATAAATTAGCTTTGACATTTCCTCTTCCTCCTTGATTTAACCTTTATCAGATTTAAATTTCGAGAAAGAAGAAGGCAAAATATACCAAGGCTCCAACAAAGAAAGGACCCAAACCTAAAGAGCAAGCGGCGAGAGTTCGCCTCATGTATCGGCTATTGGAAAGGTAGGTCACAACACTTTGTGCAATAACTCTTATACTCCAATGCATTGGCTCCAACTCTTGCACGAGCCAACTCTGCTTGATCCAGCGATTTCCGGAACCATCGGATCAAACAAATGCTGCTTGGATTTTCAGCGGCGATCTTGGCGACCCGAGAGATTATGGCTACGGGCGACTATGATGCGAAATCGGAAGAATTCTTGAAGTATCGAGAAAAGGCATCGGTGTGGTTACCTCGCTCGAGGCATGAAAGAGCGTCTTGATAGGCTTTTCAAGCTTGTGATGCAACCACGATCGGAGATCTGGTTAACAATCGGTAGATAAGGGATGCCATGGCTGCCGTTGAAGCCGATCTTCCTCCGAAGCAATGCAAGCTCTTACGGATGTATGTCATTTGGGCGACGAGAAGAAAAGAAGTTGAGGAGGCAAGAAGCGGATCAAGCGCCGTGAGGCCAAAGGCGTCGGAAACTCTGGAGGCGGTTCTTGCGATGCCAAGGCCAAAAGCGCAAATTTGATCTTGGTGCTCGGCATCTCAAATCGACCAAGGAAGCTCTCTTGAAATTGGAAAAAACAAAGAAATTTCTCCGGAAGAATTGGTCAAGCTCGAAACAAATCGGAAAAGGCCAACAAACCTTGGAGACCAGCATCGGAGTGAAGGAAGAAAAACTTAGCATTGCGTTGGTTTGTTGAAAATGTGACCAAGCAATCGGCCAAGGTAAAAATGGTGCCGGGAATGCCAGGGCGATGAGCGTCTTACGGGCGAAATCAAGGATCATTGCAAAAGCGGTGGTGTTTTATCGGCTTTGGTAGCGACTCTTCGAGATCGGCATCAATAAAACTTTATTGTTACATTTTGGAAAACTTGTCTGAATCATCACGAATATTCTTGTAATCTGTACTTGTTATGTTTATAATCGGCTTTTTAACGATTTTATCTTGCTTACATCTCTAGTCGTAATCCTTTGGTAGATTAACGACATCGTGTTAATCTTGGCCTGAACATGATTTTAGTCGGCTAGGCTCGATCCAAGCGCTAGGATAATATTTCTTTAGATATTTCCCATTAATGGCTTTAGGCGGGACATGCCCTTCAAGTGTTTCCGATAAGTCGAGTTCCCACCGACTAGTCGATTAATCTTGTATGGTCCTTCCCGTGGCGACCATTTCCCAAATCGGTTATCTTTGGAACCAACGGGTAGTATAGTTTTCCATACTAAATCGGCGATCGAAAGATTTAGGCAAGACCTTTTGTTATCGCCTTTGCTACTCGATCTTGTTCTTCTTAAGCCGATCAAGTGTAACCAAGCGTAACCCGACCAACTCGTCCAAGTTGTCTATCATTAAATCGTTGTAATCTTGAGCCGACAAACCATTTTGTCGGCTATTAAATATCGACTCAATGTTGATCTCCACGGGTAGAAACGGCTTCTGTCCATACACCAAGCGGTAGGGTGAAAGCTTCGTTGCCCGTGATAAGATAGCGATAGGCCCACAATGACTCCGATAGTGTCGAGTGCCAATTCCTCGGCTTTTCATCAATCTTTCTTTTGATTAATTTAATAAGTGTTTTATTAGGCGACTCGGCCTGTCCATTGCTTTGGCGTAATCTGGCGAGAATTTAACAATTTGATCCTAGACTCGTTGCATAACCTTGAAACTTCGTTAGACATGAATACCGTCCCTTGATCGGTCGTGATTATCTGTGGTATTCAAACCGATGGGCGATATGTTCATTCACGAAGCTAATCGCCTCAACGCTAGTCACCTTCTTAAGTGGTATAGCTTCAACCCATTTTGAAAAATAATCGGTTGCGGCCAAAATAAATTTATGGCCTTTACTTGAAGCGGGAAAAATTTGGCGATTATGTCTATTCCCCAACCTCTGAATGGCCAAGGTTTGATAATTGGATGCAAAGCCGATCTTTGGTGCTAGTTATGCGTTGCCAAACTTTTGACATGTCGACATCCTTTGTAATATTTGAAGCAATCTTCTAGCATCGTTGGCCAAAAATAACTTTGTCGCCTAAGCATCCATTTCATTTTATGTGCGATTGATGAGATCCACAAATTCCTTCATGCACTTCACCCATCGCCACTCGGGCTTCTTGACCTCAAGGCATTTTAGCAACAAGCCTTCCATAGTCAGATGTCTGATGTATCGTCCATGATAACGTACTTCAATGCTTGTTGCCGTATCCTTCGTTCAGTTGGCTTAGATGGATCAACTAGATAATCTTTTATTTCGTCCTCCAATCGGCAATATCCGTGCACATTATTGCTTTATCTACAAGTTCGGTTTCGACTTGGCCAACATCTCTATACCACGATGCTTGTTGGGCCAAAGCATTAGCTCTGTCGTTCAATCCTCGAGGAACATGACCAATAAAAATGATGTAAAAGAGCTTATCATCTCTAAGCATTGTTCTAAGTATTTCGTTAGTACTTCATCTAACATTGATATTCTCCTTTTATTTCTTTGTACTACCAATAGTGAATCACCATACGCTTCAACGCGCTCACTCAATATTTTCCAACAAGCTGTAAGCCTTTGAGTAGCGCTTCATACTCGGCTGGTTGTTTGAGCATCGACTATTTAGCGAAATGCAAATTCAAAGCTATGCCCTCTAGGTGAAGTGAGTACAATGCGATACCATATCCTTCCTCGCATCTTGATCCATCAAAGAGCGATCGCCATGGCGCGATCAAGACTAAGTTTGCCGTGTCATGTCTGTTATAAAATCGGCTAGGACTTGTCCATTAAGCGCTTTGGTGATTCATATGATAAATCGAACTTCGACCAAGCGTAAGCCCATTTGCCAAGTCGACCTCGCAAAATTGGAGCCGACAATATATACTTTATAACATCGGTTTCTGGATGACTTTACAAGCCGATGCTAGTATGTAGTGCCTTAGCCTTGTGCATGAAAAGTACAAAGATAAACATAATTTTTCAATGAAAAATGCGACTTACGCATCTAGCAACCGTCGGCAAATAAAGATAACCCTCTCTTTACCATGTACTTCTTGTGCCAAAACAGCTCAATAGTATCTTCTTGGTTTGAGACATACAATCTGAAAGGAACACCTTTTGAGGTGCGGCCGGGTGGAGGTTGGATAAATACCTTTTACTTAGTCAAATGCTTTATGTGATCGGCTCCCCATATAAATTCTTCATTGTCTTTTAACTTGATAAAGGGTAAAAGCACGAATCCTACAGAGAGGTTGAGATGAACCGCGAAGATAGTTAATTTTGCCGATCAACTTTTGTAATTCGTTTTTACATGTTGGCGGTTTGGTATTGGCTATGGCTTTGACCCTTGTTTGGTGACTTGATTCCTCTTTCATGTACCATAAAGCCCAAAAGCATCCTGTGACCGCGAACACACACTTGTAAGATTCATCTTCAAACCATGCGCTCTTATGTTTTTGAACACCCTCTCCAAATCGGCGGATGTTGGAGATTTTTGCGATTTTACCACTACATCATCTATATAAATCTCAGCGGTGTGGCGATTAAATCGTGGAAAATAAGATTCATTGCCGTGATATATTGCAGGCGTTTTCAAGCGAAAGTCATTCTGATCCACTCGAATAAACCTATTGCAGGGACATCGAAGGTGTCTTGGGTATATCGACTACGCCATGAGTATCGATTATATCGGCATTACCGTCCAAAAAGCTTATGATCTTATTTCACGATCACGGCATCGATAAGCATATCGGCTATTGGCATAGGGTATTAGTCTTTTAGGCGTCGCCTTGTTCGGATCTCTAAAATCGACACATACTCGAAGTTTTCCATTTTCTTCATTCTTTGGAGCGATGTTGGAAACCCATTGACGTGTCGGCAAGGCACGATAAACTTTGCTTCTAACAATCGTTCTATCTCTTCTTTTATGACTTGGTACAAGGCTGGATTAAAGCGCACAGGATCTTGTTTGAGCGGTCGATAGCCGATTTAATAGGTAGCCGATGTTCCACCGGTGACGGCTTAATCCGGGCATCTCGTGATATTCCCAAGCGAAACAATCTTTATAATTCCTAAGTATTTTTATTAATTTTTCCTTGTACTTTACATCTAAATTTGCCTTGACAAAGTTGGTCTTTTTCTATCACCTTCACCTATATCGACTTCTTCAAGCAAGTCGGTGGGCGTGAATCCTTGACCTAACTTTTGATTTCTTCATAGTCTTCTATGACTTCGTAGCTATCATTGTTTGCGATAGCTTTGCATTTTGTTTTGTAGCACCCTCAATGCTTTTCTTGTCCCCATCGGCGCAATACTTCATTTGCCGATCAAAAGTGCCGAACTTGACAGCGATCGGCATTAGTCGGTTGCTCACGCATATGAAGTCGCAATCGTCCGATTGCCTTGCCGATATGCAACGGCTTCTTCGTGTTGCCAATTTGCATCGGAACTAGCCATGGCGATGTGTGCGATGTATCGGTGTGACGATTTCAACTTCTTCTCCGTTCCATTGAACTAGTGCTTGGTGCATGGTCGATGGGATCGACAATTGCATGAATCAATCTCGTAGAAGCGGCACACTATAGTTTCCTTGGCGTCAATTACAAAAGCGGCGTCGGCAAAGTCTTACTACCGACGATTAGCTCGTGACCATGACACCTTTTGTACGTAAGGTCTTTGTGAAGTCATTGAGAACCATGTTAGTTTTAATTAAGTCTTCATCGGACTTACCCGACTTTTACATGTCGTGTAAGGCATTAGATTCAACGTGGCGCCTCCATCTACCGGCATTCTTGATATCGACTTGCCATTTATATATCCTTTTAGGTACAATGGTTTGAGATGCGATGATGCGTCTTTGGGTTTCTCAAAGATGGCGTTACGTACCGGAGCATAAGCGAGCAGCGGCCTCATTGGCGATTCTCTTCTGACTTTGAACTCAGCCGGCAAGGTGAACACCATGTTGACGTCCATGGGAGGTGTATCGTCCCTAATCATGGGAGAGTCCAGGTCATCAGCCGATTCGAAATCTTCTTCGGCTTGATCTTTTCTTCTCCACTCTTTCCTGACGCATCTCATTGGACGAAGTTCATTAAACACTTCGTCTCTTTCTTTCTCGGCATCGGCTTCACGAATTTCTTGTGTCCTTAGCCTCTGAAGCCGTCGTCGTTGTGATTTGCTCAGGCCTGATGGGCACCACCTGGGTTTAGGTTCCACCGCTTCGTATCTGACCAGCCAAGTCTTCTTGCGTAGAACTGGTTGTGTGTGTCTTGGCTTGGCTTTGCTCTTGATTTGGTTTAGATAATCTTTCATGGACCGGCCTTCTGTGACTTCTGTCTTGCTCTCTGATCGGCCCAGATAGCACGTGTCGGCGATTGTGTTAATAACCGTCTCGAGGATAATGTTCCATCAGGCGGTATCACGGTGATATAGCGCTCTCTCCTCTCCCAACAAAATTGCCAAAGGACACCTTCTATGTGCCCTCTCCACGTTCTCTGTGCGGTACAAATTATCCGGCCGTGGTGTGGTACCGTGGTCGGCTATTCATCCCTTCATATTTCTCCATTAATTGTGAGCGTAGGACTGGCCTTTTCGATGCATTGCCTTAATGGAACCTTTTACGCTTTGTACCATTTGCCTATCACGGGGATTCCCCTTAGGTTTAATGGTCCTTGAATTTTCCGTCTCGATCGGCTTCTATTTATGCAGAGCCGATGGTAATCTTTAGTGTCGGCGCCGTCAGAGCTCGATTGTATATCGTCTTGTTGATCCTTCTTACGCTCATTTTGCATCGGCTCTTTTCCTTTAGCGAGCATTGTACCACATTAATAGGAAATGGATCGGCGTCCACTGCATAGTCGGCTCATCGGCGAACTTCAACCGACCATCTTCAATGGCGAATTTGGATCTGTTGACGGAAGATATTGCAGTCATTAGTGTTATGTGAATAAGAATGATGCCACTTGCAATACCTGCGTTTTTTGATCTCGTCGGTTGATGGTATTACATGTCCCTCCGGCAACCGTATTATTTTTTCTTGCAAAAGTAAATCAAAAATGCGATCGCACTTGGAAACGTCAAAAGAGTATTTGGCCTCCGACTTGTTCCTAGTCGGCCAGCCAAGAACAGACTAAGGATTTCTTAGACCCTCTTATCCATTCGGCTATGTTTATACCTTCCTCATCCTCAGACGAATCACTAGGACAATACTCAACCATATTAACCTTGGCCTTATCCTTCTATTTATTATTGCTATTATTGTTCTTAAATCTGTCTTTAAATACTTTGTGATCGATAAATCGGCTTTCTTGAGCGATGCAGTCTAACAAATGGCTAAGGTCGGTGAATTCTTGTCCTCGAATTTCTCCTAAGTGGCGGGATCAAACCTTGAAATGCTAAATCGGCCAATTGGTTGTCAAATAACGTGACACTAAAACACGATTCTAATTTCTCTAAACCTCTTGATGTAATCAGTTACCGATTCCCCAAATTTTTGACGTACCGAACTCAGATCTGAAATTCTAAGCTCCAGACTGCCCGAAAAGAAATATTCATGGAATCGGCTTTCCAAATCGTTCCACAGATGGACCGAATTCGGAGGCAAACAAGTAAACCAAGTAAATGCTGCCCCAGACAAAGATAACGGAAATAATCTAATTTTCAAACCGTCGGATTTGGTGCTTCACGCGTGTGCGATAAAGCGTCAACATGCTCCAAGGTTGTGATCGAGTCATCCCGGAGAATTTGGCGAAGTCAGGGACTCTAAAATTATGAGGTAGGGCATACGATCTATGTAATCGAGTGCGGCTTTCTATAGCCGATCACTTTTCCTTTCGGTTGTATGCCAAACTGATCCCTCAAAACGGTACAGATCTGATCGGTCCAATCGGCATTATCGGCCACTGGCACAGCAGGCCCCTGATAATGTCGATCATAATCTGCATCCTGCCCCCCGAGTGCAAGCTCGGGTTGCCAATCTGGCCGTGCGTCGTCATTCGATTATCTTGATCGTGCGATTATGCCTAATTGTGGTTAAACGCAGGATAAGCGGTTACGAATCGTTACTACCTGTGTGACCCGGGTTTCTAGCGAGGTAGGCTCTTGGGGATATCTCTCGGATCAATCGGTTGTGAAACCGATTGGGAAACGTAAAAAGGAGCGGCGGTAGGTTGATGGACGAATCTAACTTAGCGTCGGTATAGAAGTGTAATGGCTCACCCCACTTGGCCGAGGATCCTAGGCGGTATGACCGTGGGTTGTGTGGGCATCATCGTGGGAGGTGAGGTTATAGCCGATGGTTTAGGATCATTGGTGTGCTCTGCGTGTTTTGTGATCTTGAAAAAGCGGGATAATTTGGCGAGCTTGTAGTGGATCTAGCAAACTTCTGGCGAGGCCAACTCACGGGCTATAGTTTTGGCGCTATTTGCTATCATCGGCGAGGTTGTCACTAGAGCCGATGATTGATTTATCAGGCGTGGTGTCAGATTGATTAATCATAGCGATAATTCGGCGGCGGTGAATATCGGCTTACTTGTTACGGTATGCTGCATCACCCGAGGCGTTGACCGTCGGTAGGCGGATTTTGAGTAACGCCACGTCTTGTTTTACGATAGCAACTTAGCATCATCTCTTCAAGAGCGACTTTCCGAGCTTCAATTTCTTGGCGTTGTTCTGCGGACAAATCGTCCATTGTTGGGGCGATTATAACCGAGTTGAGATCCGATGGCGGAATCGACTTCACTGATGAAGACATTACGGGTCCCACCGTCGTGCCAAGTGTGTGTTGGCGTCAAAAACTTGATGTAAGGTTTACGACAGCGGCACACGAGGCGAACACACAGTTGAGCGTGCGGTCGATTTGACACGGAATCGACAAGGTAAAAACAATAAAATTCACTCAAGCCGATCGTTAAGATCAATCGGCTTATACTCAATCAACTTGAAGCCGATCAAGATCAAAGTAACAAGGTAAGTCTAATTAGCGATTAAAGCTAATCGGAGGATAAAGCGGTCGATTACGAAGAAGGCGTCGCGCAACAAAATCGAAATAAATCGAACACAGGCGTAATTGGCGAAGATCAACAATCGGCGATCGCAACTTTATTGATCAAGATCGATTACAAAGGCTAAATTACAAGAACTACTCTAGTCGACAGGAAAAATAGATGAAAAGTAAAGTGATTGTTTGTATGTGTTGATGATTATTTCTTGCGGTTTGCTTGGCTCTTCTTTTATACCCTTGACGATCGTATCCTACTCCAACACGCTTCAAGGTCCGTATCCGTATCGGCCTTATCTTTAGAGGTTGTTTCCTTAAAAATCTTAGTTTTACCAAACATCTCAGACTCTTTCCAAACTTCTATTAGCTCCGCATCTTTAATTTGTATTTGCACGATTTAGACTAACTTGCGAATTTTGGTGCAAACACATAGGATTTGAATGCAAGTGTGCCGTCGGTCACCGCAATCTTCTCGGTGGTAGCGAGTCTTACACGAAATTTCACAAAGACAGCATATCCAGCATATTTGATGCCATGGCAGAAGAGGTGACATGTGCTCGGCCTCAGTGCACAATTCTTGGCGCCAACCGGTGAACACGACAAAAAAGGAGGCGGTGAGCACTGGCTGCCTTGCTCGGCCAGTGAGAGAGAGAAGAAAGTGTTGTCGAGGGCAAGGTTGAGGCGGGAGAGAAAGTGGCCAAGTTGGGCTGCAGGTTCTTTGCCCACGTCGTGCCCAAGTCTTGCCATGGCAAGAATGGCAAGGAGTTTTTCTTTCTTTGTGGCAGCTCTTGAGGTGAGTAGAAGGAAAATGAAGAAGAGAGGAGGCTTCGGCATGTGGAGGTGTTGGAATTACATGGGCTAGGCCCAAATAATTCAGAAATAATTCAAAGAAAATCCCAAAGGCCCATTAGGTGGAAGAGAGGTAAAAATACAATAGTCCCATATTACTAGTAGAGATGGATGAAGACCACTTTATAAGGGAAGCTTCCTCCACTATGCTTGAGCATGAGAAGGAGAAAGGAGAGAACATACGCGCGCGCTCGGTCGCCTCGCCAAGCGGCGCATGTACGCGACATGCGCGTGAATGGTGCAGCGAAATCGAGTTCGATGGCTTGCGCAGAGCGCAGTTCTCTTTTGCAATTTTTGCAGCGTGGGATTAAGTGGTCAACACGTTTACGTTGTGCGGAATTAACTGCACGCAGAATCCGTAACCGACTCAAGATGCGGTATCTGTAACCGACTCAAGATGCGGTATCTGTAACCGACTCGTATCGTGCTCCACGATCCTCTCTCTGTTACATATACGCAGAACAGAGATCAGATACCTCTCGAACTTATTGCCTTCTCGAAGTACTACGCTACCTCCGTCTTCCCCGTCCCTTCACCGGTGTGCACCGACTGTTGGGAGAGCAGGTCTCCGGAATGTCTGCCCTTGAGATCCTGCACCTGGAGAGGGCGAATCACGTTTTTCGGAAGCGTCTTCACGCGACTGCTCACTGGTTTCTTCACCGACGGTCAACTTCGCATACATACGCCTTGATCTTCGCCGGCATACGCTCACGGGTTCGACCATGTCTTCGTGTCATCTCGATGTGCGGATGAACCTCATCTATGTTTTGTTTATCTAATATTATGGATAAGATAGACATTGCAATTGCCATATTATACATCTAGTTTATTTGTTTCATACATTTCTAGCTTCAATTATCGTCATATCTTATTTTGAGAATAGATTCATCATTAATATGCCTAATTATCCAACAATTCAAAAGCGTGATAGGCTTTTCTTGGTGAATATGATTAAAGCAATTGGTTTCTTTGAGGCAATGAAATCGGATAGATTTACCGTTGTTCACTTTAAGAGATGGCGGGGCGAGCTACTCTATGGCTCCACGACTATGAGCGTCTCTTGGAGTTCGGTGGCAAACTGAAGGAACCCTTCTTCTTTGGCGAGGAAAAGGAGTTCAAGGATGCCACCATAATTTTTAGGATGCATTCTTAGCATTCTTTCGGACCGCCTGCGGCGTGTATATGCATATATCGGATGCAAAGGAGGCATGGGAGAGCACTTGAAAATAAATTCGATTGCCTTGATCTTGTGATGAACTATATGTTATGGAGCATATCACAACTACAAAGTGGTTGATGTCCATTACGTAGTTGAAAAAGCTCACGAGATCTGATTTATTGCGAGGAACTTGATCACCTCAAGTGCATGTTATCCAACAAGTTTGTGGTGGTGGCATCATTGCCAAATTACCTCCCTCGTGGAAGAATTTTGCCACATCTCTAAAACACAAGAGGCAAGAAATCTCTATTGAGAGTCGATTCGTCTCTTGATGTTGAGGAGAAAGTTACAGCAAAGGATGTGCAAACAAAGGTGGTTGAGGGACAAACCAGCGCTAATTTTGTCTGACGTTACGGTTTTGGTAAGTTCAAGTCAAAGGAAAAGATGTTGGACTATCAACTTTAAGAAGAAGAAACAACGAATGACAAGCCTTGCTTAGTGTGTGGTGAGATTGGACATTGGGCAAAGAAATGTCCAAGCCAGTAAGCGAGAAAGGATCGGCAGAACAGAACTCCAAATCTATCAATGTGACTATTGGCAATCTTGAGAAGGAGACACCTGGGTATGGTAATTTACTCACTATTCTTTCGGCTATTCAATCTACCGATTTGTGGATTGATACTGGGGCTAATATTCATGTATGTGCTGATGTATCATTGTTTTCTTCTTACCAGGTTGCTCGGGGTTCCTCCGTGTTGATGAAAAATGGGTCACATGCTTCTGTTCTTGGTGTTGGCACAGTAGATCTGAAGCTTACTTCGGGAAAGATCATGCGGCTAAAGAACGTGCAGCATGTCCCTTCAATCAACAAGAATCTCGTTAGTGGTTCCCTTCTTTGCAGAAAAAGGTATAAGTTGGTGTTTGAGTCGAATAAAATAGTCATATCAAAGTATGGACTATTTATTGGTAAAGGCTATAACATCGGAGGCTTGTTAAAACTTTTCCCTTGAGCGTCTGTAATAAATTTGTGAATCATCTTTGTGGCAATGTTATTGGTAGTGAGGCAAGTGTTTGGCACTCACGACTATGCCATCGTAATTTTGGTTCTATGTCTCGGCTTTCCAGTAGGAAATTAATTCCAAAATTTTCCATTGTCAAAGGTTCTAAATGCCAAAGTTGTGTGCAATCTAAGCAACCTCGCAAGCCTCACAAGGTAGCCGAGGAAAGAAACTTGGCACCATTAGAACTCATACATTCATATCTCTGTGAGATGAATGGTGTGTTGACGAAGGGTATGAAAAAGATACTTCATGATTTTAATTGATGATGCGACTAGATTTTGCTATGTGTATTTCTTAAAAATAAAAGATGAGGCTTTAGACTACTTCAAAATCTATAAGACAAAAGTTGAGAATCAGCGGAAAGAAAAATCAAAAGAGTTAGGTCGGATCGTGGTGGAAGTATTTCTCCAATGATTTCTCCCAATCTTGTGCGAGCATGGTATCATCCATGAGAGGGCGCCTCCTATTCGCCCCAATCCAACGAGGTTCTTGAAAGGAAGAACCGCACTCGACCGACTTTGTTAATGCCATGTTGGACCTTTGTGGGATTATCTAAGGCATGGTGGGGAGGCCTTGTTGACCTCGAGTCATGTCCTAAATAGAGTTCGCACTAAGAATAGTGAGGTAACTCCATATGAGGATGGGAAGGAAGAAAACCATCACTATCTTACTTGCGCACATAGGGGTGCTTGGTGAAAATCAATGTCTTGATAATAAAGAAGCGCAAACTTGGACCTAAAGCTGTGATTGTGTCTTTACGGGATATGCTCATTGCAGCATTGCCTATAGGTTTCTAGTAGTTAAATCTAAGGTATTCGACATGCGTCGGTATGATAATGGAGTCTCGAGATGCAATATTTTTGAGAATATATTTCCTATGAAGGATATGCATAGCATTAAGTCGAGCTTATGATACAACTCCAGAACACCGCCATACGGTTGAGCTTTTGAACAAACACATGAACAAACTCTGAGGAGGATGGCGGTGATGCTCCTAGAAGGAGCAAGAGACAAAGGACCACAAAATCCTTTGGTGATGATTTCACTATGGTCTTGGATAGCGTTTCCAAGACCATTTGAGCTTTATATGCATCTCTGATGCGGACTCTGGAAGGATGTGGTCCGTAGTGAAATGGATTCCATTCTCACTAACGGAACTTGGGAAATCACAGATCGTTCTTATGGTTGTAAATCAGTTGGATGCAAATGGGTGTTCAAAAAGAAGCTTAGGCTTGATGGTACTATTGAAAAGTATAAGGCTCGGCTTGTGGCCAAGGGTTACACCCAAAAGAAGGCGAGGATTTCTTTGATACTTATTCACCGTTGCTAGATTGACCACAATCGTGTACTACATCTAATGGTCTTCTCGTTCATCAAATGGATATTAAGACAGCTTTCCTTAATGGAGAGTTAGATGAGGAAATTTATATGGAACAACCCGATAGATTTGTAGTAAATGGTCAAGAGAACAAAGTGTGTAAGTTGCTGAAATCTTTGTATGGCCTTAAGAAAGCACCCAAACAATGGCATGAGAAGTTCGATAGATCTTTAACATCTAAAGGTTTTCTTTGTAAATGAAACCGATAGATGTGTATACTACCGCTATGGTGAGGGTGAGGGAGTTATTCTATGCTTGTATGTGGATGATATTCTAATGTTTGGAACAAATCTTGATGTGATTAATGAGGTCAAGACGTTTTTGTCTCAAAGCTTTGATATGAAGGATCTAGGAGAAGCTGATGTAATTCTGAACATCAAGTTGATCAAAGGTGGGGATGGGATTACACTTGTGTAATCCCATTATGTGGAAAAGGTCTTAAGCCTTTTTGGCTATATGGACAGTAAGCCTTCTCCAACACCTTATCATGCTAGTCTAATACTTCGGAAGAACCGAAGAATTACTAGGGATCAACTGAGATACTCTCAGATTATTGGTTCACTAATGTACCTAGCTAGTGCTACAAGGCCTGATATCTCTTTTGTTGTAAGCTAATTGAGCCAGTTTGTGTCCAATCCGGGTGATTATCATTGGCGTGCTCGAGAAAGTAATGTGTTATCTTTGGCGTGCTCGAGAGAGTAATGCGTTATCTGAGAGGTACTATGAGTTATGGAATTCAATATCTTTGGGTATCTGGTGTACTTGAGGATATAGTGATTCTAATTGGATATCTAATCTTTGATGAGCTCAAGGCCACGAGTGGTTATGTATTTACTCTTGGTGGTGCTGCTGTCTCATGGAGGTCTTGTAAACAGACCGTATTGATGAGGTCAACCATGGAAGCAGAACTCACAACATTGGATACAGCAACAGTTGAAGCAGAATGGCTTTGTGAGCTCTTGATGGACTTATCGATAGTTGAAAAACCGATACCGACTATCCTTATGAACTATGATAATCAAACGGTTATCATGAAAGTGAACAGTGCGAAGGATAACATGAAGTCCTCAAGACACGTAAAAATATGGTTGAAATCTGTCAGGAAATTGAGAAACTCCGGAGTGATAGCTTTGGATTACATCCAAGCGCTAAGAATCTGCGAGATCCATTTACAAAGGGTCTATCACGAAATGTGATAGTACATCTAGTGAGATGGGAATGAGACCTACCAAATAGTTAACTACTGTAGTAACCCAAGCTATGTGATCGGAGATCCGTGAATTAACACACAGGTAAAAACAAGCTGTTGGATTAGCGAAGAAGAGTACATTCTACATCCTACTCCATGAAAGATGTTGTACTCTTAAGAAGCTGTGAGGTAGGTTGACTACGGTCTTAATATGTTCTGTTGGTTTTACACAAACAAAGATGCTATCTCATGAGCATTCTTGAAAGAACACACCTATGTGAGTCAGTTGTTGGTGTGATCTGTGAGGCGTGGGTACTCTCTAAGAAACTCATGAAGAGGCCAAAGAGTATGACTTATCGCTCCACAGAGGGTAGATTGTGTGACCCGGTATCAATAAGGACCTTAAGTGAAACTTGTCTGCACAAAACTTGCAATTCAAGGCATAGTCCATTGTTCAAGTTATAGACAAATGTAGCTTGAAGTTCAAGTGCAATTCAAGGTATAGTCCATTGTCACCAAAAGCTGGTATAAAAACAGTACTTTAGAACAGGCAAAGACCTATGTGACCTCTAGGATTTGGTGGGGGATTGTTGGAATTACATGGGCTAGGCCCAAATAATTTAGAAATTAATTCATAGAAAATCCCAAAGGCTCATTAGGTGGAAGAGAGGTGAAAATGCAATAGTCCCATATTGCTAGTGGAGGTGGATGAAGACCACCTTATAAGGGAAGCTTCCTCCACCATACTTGAGCATGAGAAGGAGAAAGGAGAGAACACGCGCGCGCGCTCGCCTCGCCACGCCACTCCACGCGGTGTGCGTGCGCGACATCTTGGCGTGAATGGTGAAGGAAATCGAGTCCGATTGCTTACACAAGCGCAATTCTCTTTTCGAGTTTTGCGGCATGGGACTAAGTGGTCAACACGTTTATGTTGTGCGGAATTAATCGCACGAGAATCCGTGCGACTCAAATCATAGAACAGTTTGGCGTGGTATCCAGTAATCGACTCGTATCATGCTCCACGATCCTCTCTACATTATATATCACGCAGAATAGAGATCGATACCTCTCAAACTTTTGCCTTCCCAAAGTCTTTGCTGCCTCCATCTTCCTGTCCCTTCACCGCGTGCCCGATGTTGGGAGACCAGTCTCGGAACGTCCGCCCTTGAGATCTGCACCGGAGAGAGGCGAATCATGATTTTGGGAAGTGTCTTCGCGATTGCTCACTGGTTTCTTCAAGCGATCGACTTTGCATACATCGCCTTGATCTTCATCGGCATCTGCTACCGGGTTCGACCACGTCTTCGTGTCATCTCGGTAACGAAGGCGAACCTCATCTATGTTTTGTTTATCTAATATTATAGATGAGATAGACATTGCAATTGTCATATTGCTTCTGTCTAGTTTATTTGTTTCATCTGTTCTAGCTTCAATTATCGTCATATCTTATTTCGGAATAGATTCATCATTAATATGCCTAATTATCCAACAGGAGGCACATGGCAGAGAGAAGGAATAGGAAGTGAGGCTGGCACATGGGGCCGACTTGCGATCGACTGAGAGGGAAGTCGGCGAGGAGTCGGCTCAAGGCACCGGGCCCACTTGTAAGCCAAACAGATAATCAGTCCCTATAGCCTTCTGAACAGTACAAGATCTTGCACTGGATTAAGATACCAAATCAACTCAACATTTTATGAAAATGTTTATGCATGTCTGGAAGATAAGTTTTGTTATCCAATAAAAATTTCAAGGTTAAATTCGTCATGTATAAATTTTAAAAATTCTGACAATATGTGCTGTTCAGATTAATCCATTCTGTTTTCATTTAATTAAGGATATAATTTAGGTCAATATTTTCTGTAGATTTTTAAAAAAGTTTCAAATGACAATATTTGTCTTCTATAAAAATTTTATATTTTTATATTTTATATTAAATTTCTAAAAATTCAGAATTTTGGATTTATTTACTTTGTGTTTCTGAATTTTTAAATGCTCCAATGAAAATTTTAATTTTTGATATTGTTATCAGAGATATATATTGATCTGTTGTCATCATGGTAAAAATATAAGCTTTAGATAAGCCTTGGATCTTTCTACAAAAAGCTAACAAGCTCTGGAATGATATCTTATCTCATGATTACATTTGTCTTTCCTTATATTTTAATGATTCATAATATCTCAACTGACATGATTAGGGTTCTGGAGTGCTCTTATATTTTAATATGATTTTCTAGATTTTTCTATTATATTTTTACTTTTACCATTTTACCATTTCAATATATATGACTTTTCTTTTAATGCAAAAACTCAAGAAAAACCAATAATGCTAGAAAACTCAGGAAATGAAAATTCAAATTAAAGATCACATTTCAAATTCATTTTTATAGTTTGTTTTTTGGAAGAATGAGTTTTAATATATCAACTTATCCATTCCTAAGACTAAAATTCAAGAAAATGAGAGAAAAGATGATTTTGTAGATTAAAATCTTGATTTTAACTAAATTTTTATTCAATTTCATTTTTAATTTTTCTATTTTTGAATCTTTTAGGATGTTACAAAATACCTGGTCCAAAAGGCGTCGTCGTTAATGTAAGGTAATCAAGCTGCTACATTAAACTGTGATAGAAAATTGCTTGAAATTGTCGATCAATTGTCATTAAGAGATGCAAATGATGCAGTTAAGTCTTGCAAGGTTGGAAAACCTATCAAGACAGAGAAGCTAAAGGTAAATCCTTAGCCTAATGAGCAAATAAAACAAGTCCCCATTGATCCACGATTAGTCAAAAGCTGTTTGGATAGGGTCGGGAATGGATGCCAAATAAGAAGGCGTGCTCATTGCTTTCCTCCGGCTAATGTAGATGTGTTTGCGTAGAAACCATCGACATGCCAGTGTCCCAAGAGAAGTAATAGAGCACATGTTAGCCATACAATCTAAAATACTACTAGTGAAGCGAAAGCTACGATGATTCGCTCCTGATAGGCAAGAAGCTATTCGACAATAGTTGGACAAGCTCTTAGAGATTGGTTTCATTCGTGAAGTTGATCATTTAGATTGGCTTGTGAACCCATTCATGATTAAGAAAACAAACGGTAAGTGGCATATGTTCATTGACTTTACCGGTGTAAATGATACTTGTCCAAAAGAAGATTTTTCTTTGCCCCGAATAGACAAGTTGGTCGACTCAACAACGGGTTGAGAACTAATGAGTTTCCTGGATACATTCTCAGGTTATTATAAAAAAAGCATGGCAAGAGAAGATGAAGAGAAGACTTCCTTCATAACCCCGTTTGGAATCTACTGCTAATAGAAGATGTCATTTGGGTAAAAAATGCTGGAGTCACGTACCAGTGACTCATGCAGAAAACTTTCATAAACCAAATAGGAAGAAATGTTGAAGCTTATGTTGATAATCCCGTTGTAAAGAGTATGAAAAGATCTTAACCATTTATCTGATCTGGCTGAGACATTTTGCAACTTGAAAAAACATGGAATAAAATTAAATCCCGAAAAGTGTACTTTTGGAGTTTCTTTGTGCAAATTGCTAGGTTTCCTTGTTTGTTCACATGGCATTGAAACCAATATTGAGAAGATTCACGCCATTGAATCCTTTTGTGAAGGAGGTACAAGGTTTAAGCGGTCGGATGGTGCTCTTAGTCATTTCATATCTAGATCGGAAGAGCGTGGTTTTACCTTTCTTCAAGGCAATAAGAAAAGTGTCACCAAACCACTGGTAACTTTTATTACTTTATCTAGCAGCTACAAATAATGTGTTTAGTGATGTCTTGATCGTCGAACGAGACAAGGTTCAAAAACCTATTTACTCCGTAAGCGAAGTTTTACACATACCTAAGGAGAGATACCCTCAGGTTCAAAAACTACTTAATGACCTATTAATGGCTTCAAGGAAACTAAGACATTATTTCCAATCCCATTGAAATACCCTCTTCTTTCATGTTGGGTAATATTCTTCACGACCAGGAAGCAACTGATTGGATTGCTAAATGGTCAGTAGAATTTGTAGCTTTTGAAATCCATTTCATTGCTCAATCATCAATTAAGTCACAAATTACAGCAGATTTTAACGATGAATGGACTAACACTACGCCTTCTGTAGTACAGAATTCTACTTGTACCGACCACTGGACTCTATACTTTGATGGTTCTAGAGAACTAAGAGGTTCAAGAGCTGGTATAGTACTAGTCACGTCCCATGGTGACCAGTTATAATATGTAATCCAAATACAATTCTTTGCTATCAATAATGTAGCAGAGTATGAAAGTTTATTATCCGGACTCACGAAGCAAAATTCATTGGAGTTATCATGGTGCAACGTGAGGCATGTGGTATGCAAAGTGACATAGGCCCGTTTGCAGCGATGTGATTCGATGAATCGGATGTGTGAGAGGCTTAGCGGCAAGTCACGGGGCCACATGAAAAATGAAAAGGCATAGCCGATGCTTCGAGGTGAATGATGGAATGGTGAAGGTAGAAGGGTATTTTGGTAAATTTCTTCACAGGGAGACCTGCTCGCCCTTGCCTCCCTCTACATGCCATTGCCGTACGCTGTGCCCACCCACCGTTTTGGACTGAGCCGCCTGCAGTTTTGAACATCTGGCATAGCAATCGTCTCCACCTTGCCCCGTGCCATCACCACAGCACCATCAAGCCACCTTGTCACGACCTTTTGTACCATTCACAGCAGAGAATCAGAGCATCCCGAGTTCTTGCCGTGGCCATCGTCATCTTGTTGAGTTTTTTCTGCCATTCTCCTTGTTACTTAAGCCATTCAACTGTGTCACCATCCTCCCAGCTCACCACTTGTTCCATTTTCATGAACACCCAAGCTCCTTGGTTCAGCGGGGACGTGAGCGTGTGTTCTCAATGCGGATTAGTCCACCCCGACCGCCATTGCCGCCGATGAGCTTTCCTTACTCGGCACGTGCATCATCTTTTTCCTTAAGCTTTGCTCTTACCTCTGTCATGCTTGCATTTGCAGTGGAAGCCAAGGAAAGCTATGGTGCCATTATTGACTTCCTCTATGATTAGCGCGTCGCTCTACACCACTGCGTCCCCACCATTCTGGTGAGTATGGCCTTGAGCCATTTATGTCATCTTGTGTCCTATGATCCAAATGAGATATTGTAACATCTCACATTTTCGGTTGTTCTAAAAATTATTTTAAAATTAATTAAATTCAAATTTTGGATTTTTATTAGTGTTCAATTAACCTAGCATCCATATCCTTTGAAATTAGAGTTCAATTCTTTATCGTCATAAAGTCAAAATTCCAAATCCGATCCTTATTGAAATTTCACCCGAGTTCCAAAGTACTCCAAAAATCTCAACTTCCATTGAATTAGGTTCCAAATATTCCATAGTGATTTTGGAAAAATTTCAAGATTTATAGAATCTCTTTGCTATTTTATCTCTCACGCTTTCATCAAATCCATTATATTCGTCCAGAAATTATCCAAATTTTAAAATACATCCAAATTAAGTGAAACCAATTTTATTGGGTTCCATTTTACTCATTAGGATTTTTAGGATCTTTTCCTATATTTTTAGATCTTGTTATCTATTTTATCTCGCGTGCTTTAAAATCCGCACTGTTCATCTTCCCAAAATTTCAGCATCCTGTTCATGTTCTAACTCTTTGCAAGTAAGAACTTCAATCCCTCATATCTTTCTCCATGAATGTCCAAATCAAGTGAGATCTGAAGCATCGTGACGGCGTCGTAATGGAGATTAAATTCCCTACCGTTATCCATCTTTAATCCGAGTGAAACGGCCGCAATTAAGTGTTAATAACAATTTATTGCTCGGTCATTATCTCGGGCTTTTCTTCACCTCCTTTGGGCGTGCGAGTACTCAAAAGTTTCATCTTACTGTCCTCTACCCGTGCTCACCTTGCCCCATTGATTCAGTGTCGTTTCCCTTTCCAAAACTCGAAAACCGGCGCGGTGTTCTCCAAAGACACCGGCGACCCATCTTTTGCTCCGGTGATTTTCGGGTAAACTAACCGCGTCACTTTGTGCATTTAGCTTCCCTGATCACAACCATTCAATCGGATTTGATTTTCGTCGCAGATTGACCACGTACATCGAGTTTGTTCATCGTCGGTCGTCGCTCCGTACGTCGTCGATTTCTCCCGTTTGGGTACGATTCAATTCAATTCCTTGCACCATTAGACTCCCTTGATGCTAGCTATCCCGTGCTCACCTTAGTTTTGAGAAATTTCGCGTTTGACATGATTTTAGCCGCCATGCCACTGACCCGTTCATGGTCGTCGCTGAGTGTCGCTCTGGCCACCATTCTTCGTGCCGTCACTTGCCCGGACCGCGATGTCATCCTCATTCAATTTGCCCCTTCCGCTCGCCGCCGTGCCCTCTAGCTCAGGGCAATCATTTGCGTAAAGCTCTAATATGTCCACTGTAACACAAAGTGACAGGAGAACGAAGCACCGTAACATCGCGATGCTACGGTGCAATTTCGCAATTCGTGATTTTAGTTTTCTCAAACTTTCTTTGACCCGTTCTCCTCCATTCGAACTCGGAATCGAGAGGTTCAAATTTCTAAATTCATCTAAATTCAAGATCTATCTTCCAGTACCATTCTTGTTAATTTTTGAATTTTTTTTAAATTTGATTTATTTATTTGCTTTCGTTTCGCGTGTAGACACGCAGTCGAAGCTCAAGCGAATCAATAGTCAGAGGTAGATCCAGCAAGAGGCATCGAAGGCAAGTCTTCCTTGAATATATTGATCCCAAATTTACAAAATGCCTATATTGTTTTAAATTATGCATGCTTACTTTTATGCAAGGTACTTTAATTACAGTTTTAGAGTATAGTTAAATACCAGAATTTGTTATACCCTCTTTGGTATTGATCATGTCAAACTTTTGTCACCCTCGGTAATTCCATCTATTTTATTTGGTGATAACGAGTAGATTAGCATGGAGCAGTGAAGCTGCTAGTCCATCTTAAGCGTTTGGTATTGTGCCATTATGGGAATCATTTCAAATATTGTTTAAACTTATTTGTGAAATTGCGGCAATTGGTGTTGCTGCTGTGATTTAAGTAAAATAAAGTGGAAATGGTTTAGACCGGGGTGGATGGATGTTTGGCGGGTGCAGAAAGCACGAGACCTTGGTATGTGAATGTTCCGCCACCGGCGTGTGTTACCATGGACCGAGCACTACCGTACAACCACAATTCTATATGGAGTGCGACTGGCTAAATAATTTGTGCGTCTCATTATTAACTTCGATTGGTGAGAGCGGATGTTGGCAAGCACAAGAGGGGCTTCACATCTTTGGCGGCTAGAACCCTAACGGTGGTGAAACCTTAGCGAGCGATGTTAATAGTGGGGTTGTACATTGTAAAGGCCTTGTCATGATCTCTCTGTCGACAAACCAAAGGAAGTGTGTTAATTGCATGGCAACAAAAGTCGATCATGTCTTGTGGGTAAAGTGTACACACTGCGAGTTAAAACTACTTAAGTAGCCTTGCCCACGGTCAAGGGCGAGCGGTAGTGCACGCTTGCACATTGTAGATCTTATGGTTTTGTTTTAAAGAAAAATGGTGGTTTTGGAAATCCGTGAGCAGATGGAACTCTCGGGTTATGGTTTGGCGGATGGAGCGGTCAATAGATGGAACTGTTTAGTTGATATATCAATTCAATTACTATTCAATTACATTTTGTTCAAATGATGCTTTATGAAATTACTATTGGTATTCTGATTAAACTTTGCTTTATGCTAAAGAGCCATATTATGCCTTCAATTATTTAGCCTTGCATATAGTTATCATGCATTATGTTTCCAAGACTTGCGGAGTACATTTTGTGTTCACCCTTGCAACATCCCCAACTTTCCACAGATGAGTTCGCAGAAGTTGAAGGTGACTACGATTTCTACGCTTGTGGTTATGATGAAGGTGATCAGGAATGCTAGGATCACGAACCCGATCGATTGCTGTTGGGCAAATGGATGGGCTTATCCTGCTTTTGTTATTTCGTTTCATTGTTTCTTATTGAACTCAAGCCATGATCTTGCTTATTTGTAATAATTGGCCATAAGGCTAATACTCTTTTGCTTAATTAATATTATGTGCTTCGTGATATGGATGTGTTGTCATCACTTGTTTCATTGTGTGTGCTAGCTTTTCCTTGACTAGCATAGATTATACAGAGGGTTCGGATTCGAAAATCGGTCCGACAGGAGGTGGTATCGAGCCATATCATTGTTGGTCACATCCTTAGTTAGTCTGGCCTTCTTAGGAAGAACTTCAAAATTATTTTCTAAATCAAACCAACGAATTCTTTGTGAAATAGATTATCTCATCTCATCTTATTCTTAGGTTCTTACTCCTTTCCTTTGCTAAAATATTATTTGAAAATTTTAATTTGATCTTATCTCTTGAAACTTCTTAAAGTCTCGAGCCTTCTGCAAGAATCCAGATCAAGGAAGAAGATGATCAAGCCGTCAAAGAGTATATCCGAGAAGACTCCCATATAAGTTAAGTTTTTAATGCTCAGTAGTGTTGGAGCATATCACCATTTTTAATTTAGCAACGTATAGTCCGAGTATATTATGATTTTTGTTGCTTGTTTGTTGGGTGTGATGTAAACTTGCCCTAGCATTGTGTTGCAACCACCTTTCATTTGGAGTTTTATAGCGTGTTTGGTCTTGGAATGGCTACCTCCCTAGTTTTCTCATCTTTTGCTCTTTCCCTCTCATCTATTGCTAACCTGTCCCTGGCCGTTGCTTCAGATGGAAGGTCAAGGAAGAGTCCGTGGAGTTGGTCGCAGAGGAGGTCGTGTTCGAGGTTGTGGTCGTGGTCGTGGCGAGCGAGCCACAAGAGCGCGCAGGATGTTCAAGATTAGCAAGAGCGACAAGAGACACCGCCGTCGCCACTATTCCAACCCCTAGTCGCGAGATATCCAGCAGATGATGGCAATGCACCTTGTTGTTGTAGGCCCTTGCTCGAATTTGGTAAACAATCCTCGGCAAAGACCGGCCTTGATGCGATAATCTTTGTCCCATCAAAGCTTGGAGAATTCATGAGAACTAGACCGCCTACCTTCACGGGAGCGGGTGAACCCTTGGAGGCAAATGATTGGTTGAGAGATGTGGAGAAAAAGCTCCAGTTAGTGCGGTGTGATGGTATGAAAAGGTTCTCTCGTGAGTCATCGATTAAAGGAGTAGCTGCTACTTGGTGGGATAACTCTTGCCCATCAGAATGCTCAAGCTATCACTTGGGAGGAATTCTCTGAAGCCTTCCGTACTGCTCATGTGCCTGCTGGCATTATTGAAATGAAGAAAAGAGAATTTCGCAAGCTGCATCAGGGAAACCAGAGTGTTTCTGAGTATCTGAATAGGTTCATCCAACTGTCAAGGTATGCACCAGAGGATGTGGCTACTGAAAGTGCTAAGATCTGGAGGTTCATGGAGGGAGTTGACCCTGATATCAAGGTGCAGCTAGTTGCTTTGGATTTTCCAAATTTTCAGCATATGGTGAACAAGGCACTAGTGCAAGAGGATGCCCAGCGCCAACAGCGGGAGTCCCGCAAGAGAAGGATGACATTCCAGGCTCAGCATGGAGCAAGTGGTTCTCGTCAGCGCTTCCAACCTCAGCAGGCCAACAGAACACCTATTCAAGGAGCACCCCATACTCCTAATTCTGGACCGCGTCCAATCGCTCAAGGACCCCAGCTCAATGCCAATGCTCAACCGCAGAAAGGGAATTCAAATGCTGCGGGAATTCAGTGTTTCCATTGTCACCAGATGGGACATTATGCCAGCAACTGTCCTTAGAAGCGTCAGCCAGTGACCCCAGTGCCATTCAACTTGGGATCCAATTCCGCCAGAACTCCTACGCAAGGACAAGGTCGTGGAACACCCCAGACGCCAAGAGCTCCGCAATCTTTTGGAAGAGGACGTGTCAACCATGTGACCGCCAAAGAAGCTCAAGAGGCATCAGATGTGGTTTTGGGTAAGTTCCTTGTTAACCCAATACCTGCCTCAGCATTATTTGATTCTGGAGCATCGCATTCTTTTATATCGAAGAATTTTGTTGAACAATTTGGTTGGGAAACCTTTACCCTTAAGAGCCCTATGATAGTTCAATCACCGGGAAAAGAATTGAGAACTAGTTCAGTATGCCCAAGTGCAACCATAAAAATCAATGGGGTAGAATTCCTAGCGAATCTTATCATCTTGGATTCTAAAGGAATAGATGTCATCCTAGGGATGGATTGGTTAACCAAATATAAAGGTCAAATAGATTGTGCCAGTAGAGCCATCACCCTCACCAATTCAGAAGGCATTCGGGTGGAGTATATGCCTGATGAATCTTCAAGTAAGAAGTGCGCTTTGAACAGTTTGAAGGAATCAACTTTGAAAAGTATGCTTGTGGTGCAAGAATATCGGATGTATTTCTGAAGAATTGCCAAGTATGCCGCTTTGATCGAGATGTAGAGTTCGTCATAGAGCTAATCCCTGGTACGACTCCTATTTCTAAGAGACCCTACCACATGCCAGCCAATGAACTCGCCGAGATGAAGAAACAGATTGAGAAAATACAAGAAAAAGGATATGTTCATCCAAGTTCGTCACCTTGGGGAGCGCTAGTTCTTTTTGTAAAGAAGAAGGATAATAGTTTGCGCTTGTGCGTAGACTATAGAGCCCTGAATGAAGTCACAATCAAGAACAAGTATCCGTTGCCCAGGATTGATGACCTGTTTGATCAGTTAAAAGGAGCATGTATTTTCTCCAAGATCGATCTTCGATCTGGATACCATCAGTTGAAAATAAGGTCACAAGATTTTCCGAAGACAGCTTTTGCTACCCGATATGGACTATATGAGTTCACAGTTATGTCTTTTTTTCTGACCAATGCACCAGCTTATTTCATAAACCTGATGAATAAAGTATTTATAGAATACCTGGACAAGTTTGTGATAGTATTCATAGATGATATTCTTATCTATTCCAAAGATGAAGCAGAACATGAAGGTCATTTGAGGATGGTGTTAGAAAAGCTCAGGAATCATCAGTTGTATGCTAAGTTTAGTAAGTGTGAATTTTGGTTGAAAGAAGTTGCTTTCTTAGGACATATAATCTCTGCTGGAGGTGTCTCAGTAGACTCTGAAAAAGTGAAAGGTGTACTTGATTGGAGGCAACCCAAGTCAGTGCCTGATATCAGGAGTTTTCTTGGTTTAGCGGGATACTACCGAAGATTCATAGAAGGATTTTCAAAGATTGCAAGACCGTTTACCCAGTTGCTGAAGAAGGAAAAGAAGTTTGAATGGTCTGAAGCTTGTGAGCAAAGTTTTCAGGAATTAAAGAAAAGACTGACCTCAGCCCCAGTGCTCATTTTACCAGATATTCAGAAGAACTTTGAGATTTTCTGTGATGCTTCAAGACAGGGACTTGGATGTGTTTTGATGCAAGAAGGCAAAGTAGTTGCATATGCCTCACGGCAATTGCGACCACATGAGAAAACTATCAACCCATGACTTGGAAATGGCTGCGAGTTGTGCATGCATTAAAGTTGTGGAGGCATTATCTCATCGGAATCGATGTAAATTTTCACAGATCATAAGAGTTTGAATATCTTCACTCAAGCGGATCTCAACCTAAGACAAAGAAGATGGTTAGAGTTAATAAAGGATTATGATGTGGGAATACATTATCATCACCGCAAGGCTAATGTAGTTGCCGATGCCTTAAGCCGGAAGAGCTCTTGCAATAATGTGATGATTCAAGAAGGTCAACCTGCTCTTCACGAGGATTTTCAGCGTTTGAATTTGGAATTAGTGGATGAATGTTCCGTTTGAATTTGGAATTAGTGGATGAATGTTCCGTTTGAATTTGGAATTCAACCAACCTTGGAGGATCAGATCAAAAAGATGCAAAAGTCATATAAAGAAGCTGCTAAGATCAAGGATAGAATAAAGGAAGGTAAAGCCCCAGGATTTTCAAAGGATGAGGAAGGAACCGTTTGGCTTGGAAAAAGTATATATGTGCCGAATCAAAAAGAGATCAAGCAGTTGATATTAAAGGAGGCACATGAGTCAGCATACTCAATTCATCTAGGTAATACTAAGATGTATCAAGATCTTCGTGGTATATATTGGTGGCCAAGGATGAGAAAGGAAATTGCCGAGTACATAGCTATGTGTGATGTATGCCAGCGAGTTAAAGCTGAACATCAAAGACCCGTAGGATTGCTACAGCCGTTAAAGGTACCTGAATGGAAGTGGGAAGAAATTGGAATGGATTTCATTACAGGACTTCCGAGAACCAGATCAGGTTATGATTCAATATGGGCTATAGTGGATCGATTGACAAAAGTTGCACATTTCATTCCTGTGAGAATAACTTACCAGGGAGATCAACTTGCAGAGTTGTATATGTCAAGAATCGTGTGTTTGCATGGCGTGCCAAAGAGAATTGTATCAGATCGAGGCACTCAATTCACTCCAAGGTTCTGGCAAAAGTTGCAAGAAGCATTGGGTACCAATCTGAATTTCAGCACAGCTTATCATCCTCAGACAGATGGACAAACTGAGCGAGTAAACCAAATCCTTGAAGATATGTTAAGGTCTTGTGCGTTGTCCAATGCGACAAGTTGGGATCAAAGTTTACCATATGCAGAGTTCTCATATAACAATAGTTATCAAGCAAGTTTGCAAATGTCGCCATTTGAAGCGTTATATGGAAGAAAGTGCAGAACACCTCTCTGTTGGAATGAAACTGGAGATCTCCAAGTCTTTGGTCCTGATATTTTGCAAAAGGGTAAAGAGCAAGTAAAAATGATTCAAGAAAGATTGAGAACAGCGCAGTCTAGGCAAAAGAGCTACGCTGATAATCGTCGGAGAGAGTTAACCTTTGCTCCTGGTGACTATGTGTACTTGAAAGTCTCACCGCTCAGAGGAATGTGTTGATTTCAAGTTCGTGGAAAGTTAGCACCAAGGTTCATTGGACCGTTCCCAATCCTAGCTAGAAGTGGACAAGTGGCTTATCAGTTGGAGCTGCCGCCGCAGTTGTCAAATGTGCACAATGTGTTCCATGTGTCGCAGCTAAGAAATTTTCCTTGGTGTTCTAATTAACCTGGCATCCATATCCTTCTGAAATTGGAGTTCAATTCCTTATCGTCCGCAAAGTCAAAATTCCAAATTCCGGTCCTTATTCAGAATTTCACCCGAGTTTCAAAATGCTCCAAAAATCTCAAAATCCATTTAATTAGGTTCCAAATATTCTATAATGATTTTGGGAATTTTTCCAAGATTTATAGAATCTCTTTGCTGTTTTATCTCTCGCGCTTTCGTCAAATCCATTATATTCGTCCCGAAATTATCTAAATTTCAAAATCCATCCAAATTAAGTGAAACCAATTTTATTGGGTTCCATTTTACTCATTAAGATTTTTAGGATCTTTTTCGGTATTTTTAGATCTTGTTATCTATTTTATCTCGCGTGCTTTAAAATCCGCACTGTTCATCTTCCCAAAATTTCAGCATCCTATTATGTTCTAGCTCTTTGCAAGCAAAAACTTCAATCTCTCATATCTTTCTCCATGAATGTCCAAATCAAGTGAGATCTGAAGCATCGTGACGGTGTCGTAATGGAGATTAAATGCCCTGCCATTATCCATCTTTAATATGAGTGGAACGACCGCAATTAAGCGCTAATGACAATTTATTGCTCGGTCATTATCTCGGGCGTTTCTTCACCTCACTGGACGTGCCAGTACTCAAAAGTTTTGTCTTGTTGTCCTCTATCCGTGCTCATCTTTCCCCATTGATTGATGCTGTTTCCTTTCCAAAACTAGAAAACCGGCGCCCGGCGTTCTCCTAAGACACCGGCGTGCCATCTTTTGCTCCGGTGAGTTTTCGGGTAAACTAACCGCGTCACTTTGTGCATTTTGCTTCTGTGATCACAACCATTCAATCGGATTTGATTTTTGTCGCAGATTGACCCCGTACTTCGAGGTTGTTCATCGTCGGTCGTCGCTCCGTTCATCGTCGATTTTCTCCTGTTTGGGTATGATTCAATTCAATTCCTTGCACCCTTAGACTCCCCTTGATGCTAGCTATCCCGTGCTCATCTTAGTTTTGAGAAATTCCGCGTTTTGACATGTTTTTGGCCGCCATGCCACTGACCCGTTCATGGTCATCGCTGAGTGTTGCTCCGACCACTATTCTTCGTGCCGTCACTTGCCCCGGCACCGCGATGTCGTCCTCGTTCCAATTTGCCGCTCGCCGCCGTGCCCTCTAGCTTCGGCAGTCATTTGCACAAGAAGCACTAATATGTCTCTGTAACACAGGCGCACAGGATAACGAAGCACAGTGCAATTTTGCAATTTCGTGATTTTAGTTTTTGTTAAACTTTCTTTGACCCGTTCTCCTCCATCCGAACTCGGAATCGGGTGGTTCAAATTTCTAAATTCATATAAATTCAAAATCTATCTTCCAGTACTATTCTTGTTAATTTTTGAATTTTTTTAAAAAAAATTATTTATTTGCTCTCGTTTCGCGTGTAGACGACGAAGTCGAAGCTCAAGCAAATCAACAGTCAGAAGTAGATACAGCAAGAGGCATCGAAGGCAAGTCTTCCTTGAACATATTGATCCCAAATTTACAAAATGCCTATATTGTTTCAAATTATGCATACTTACTTTTATGCAAGGTACTTTAAATACAGGTTTAGAGTATAGTTAAATACCAGAATTTGTTATACCCTCTTTGGTATTGATCATGTCAAACTTTTGTCACCCTAGGTAATACTAGCTATTTTATTTGGTGATAACCAATAGATTAACATGGAACGGTAGAACTGCTTAGTCTAGCTTAAATGTTTCGGTATTGTGCCATTATGGGAATCATTTCAAATATTGTTTAAACTTATTTGTGAAATTGCCGCAAATGGTGTTGCTGCTGTGATTTAAGTAAAATAAAGTAGAAATGGTTTAGACCAGGGCGGATGGATGTTTGGCGGGTGCAGAAAGCACGAGACCTTGGTATGTGAATGTTCCACCCTAGTCAATTAAGGAACGAAGCGTGTGTTACCATGGACCGAGCACTACCGTACAACCACAATTCTATATGGGTACGACCTGGCTAAATAATTTGTGCGTCTCATTATTAACTTCGCCAGTTGGTGAGAGCCAGATGTTGGCAGGCGCAAGAGGGGGTTTCTGTGCTGGGCAACTAGAACCCTAACAGCGGTGAAACCTTAGCGTGCGATGTTAATAGTGGTGTCGGCGTTTTCGGGAGCGCCGGCAAGTAAATTTGTAAGTCTAGGGGGTCGCGCGTTCCACTCCCTGAATGGTTAGACTCGGGAGTCCAAGATGTATCTTGGTTGGCCAAGGTCCCTACTCCGTTCGTGTGTGGTGGTATGGTATTACTCTTAGTACAGATGACTGCACAAAGTTTTACAAGCGAGAATGCCAATGGCTTAGCGAGAGGGTTTGATAGCGCTCTCTCCTTTCTTGTTCTTGCTCGTTGCCCCTCTGAATCGTTTAGCCCCGCCTCCTTTATCTGACGAAGGAAGGGGCAGTTACATCGAGTTAGGAGGAAAGCGAGGCGACCTCGCTAGGAGCTCCGGTCCTTCGTCCTGTGGGTGAGTCGCCACCCGTCTTGCCCATCTTGGGTTGGTAGCCTTGGTGGTCGGGGAGGTTAGGTATTTCGGGAAGTGCCGTGCTTGCCCTCTGTGATCCTTGCGAATGCTGGCGTCGAGGTGCGTGACGTTGGTGCTGCCTCGGGAGGGAGCGTGCGCTCGTCTTTATCGTGGTCGGGTTGATGGGCCGGAAGCTTTGTCTTCTACAAGATCACGGATCTTCTTGGGAAGGAGCCACCGCCCTTGTATAGTCGCTCGATTGACCTTATTCGAGTGCGTGGCGGTAGGCGGTGAGGACTGATCACGCGGCACTCGGCGTTTGTCACCTTGGTTTGGTTGGAGTCGGAGATCCCGCCCGCCAAGATAAGTCGGGGCCGTATGCAGTCGGATTCGCTTCCTGGCGGTCGGGAGCGGATGCCTTGCGCGGTCTCGCGAGCGATCGGTCGTGGCCGGGCGGCGCGGCTGCTAGGGTATCCTTTTATTAGTATTCGTCGATGCCCGAACTCCCAGCGATTTGGCAGATTCGGTTGGGGTTGAACTTGGACGAAAGTGGTGGCGGGCTGGTAGGTCGGTCGGTAGATCCGTTAGCGATTTCCGTCGGTGTGCTTCGTTGGATCCGACGGCTATCCCGGAGTTTGGCCGGGGCATTTGAACCGCCGGGGCTTTACTTGCCTCGTTGCGCATGCCGAGCATAGTTTGGCGCGCCCGCCGCCGCTCGCCTTCTTGATCGCCTCGGGTTTACGGTGAAGGATGCTTCGTTTTTCGGCACCGCATTTACTCGAGACGCTTAGCCTCCCTTCGTCCGGATATATATATCCGTGCGCCGTAGCTTGCTTGAAGGGGCGAGCTTTTTCTTTTGTTCTTTCAAATGGCTTGAGACATCCTCTAGTCTTTAGCTTCGCGATGGCGTCACGGTGGAAGAAGAAGATCCTCCGGCGAGCTTTGGGCTGAGTTCGACCGAGCGATGGGCGAGCTCGGGGAGGAAGAAGGCGCAGCCGCGACGCTCGTTGACGCACCGCCGAGGCCGTTCCCGAGGCTCGAGGTGGTAAGGGGCCCTTCGAGGCGATGGCGCAAGCGCGCCGACCGTGAGTTAGTGCGGCGGCGTTGATGTCGCCGAGCGGCGCAGAGCATCGGCGTGTTGCCAGCGGCCGTGGCGGCTGTCCGTCGACGAGCAAGGGCCTACCAAAGATGCGTCGGTGCCACCGATGCCGCACGGATGTTTGATAGGTTCTAGGCGTGGGTAGAGTCCTGCCGTGGTGCAGCGTGGCCACTCTTGTATCTGTCGGGTACTGTGTGTAAAGTTGTGTAAAGTTTGAGCCTGTTGGCCTATAATGAAATTTTCTTTTTCTTTATGAAAATGTCTCTGCGATGAGTTTGCTTTAATTTTAATCGTTGTGGATGGTGCCTCGGTCGGCAGGCGACCGGATGCCTCTGTGAGGTTCGGTGTCCGAGTGCCTTGGTCGGCGGGGCGACCGGATGCCTCTGTGAGGTTCGGTGTCCGAGTGCCTTGGTCGGCGGGGCGACCGATGCCTCTGTGAGGTTCGGGTGTCCGAGTGCTCGTTTAACGTCGTAGCTAGACGCGATGCCTTGGTCGGCGAGGACGACCGGATGCCTCGTGAGGTTCTAGTGTCCGAGTGCCTTGGTCGGCGGGACGACCGGATGCCTCTGTGAGGTTACGGTGTCCGAGTGCCTTGGTCGGCAGGACGACCGGATGCCTCTGTGAGGTTCGGTGTCCGAGTGCCTTGGTCGGCGGGGACGACCGGATGCCTCTGTGAGGTTCGGTGTCCGAGTGCCTTGGTCGGCGGGACGACCGGATGCCTCTGTGAGGTTACGGTGTCCGAGTGCCTTGGTCGGCAGGGCGGCCGGATGCCTCTGTGAGGTTACGGTGTCCGAAAGTGCCTTGGTCGGCGGGACGACCGGATGCCTCTGTGAGGTTCGGGTGTCCGAAAGTGCCTTGGTCGGCGGGGCGGCCGGATGCCTCTGTGAGGTTACGGTGTCCGAGTGCCTTGGTCGGCAGGACGGCCGGATGCCTCTGTGAGGTTCGGTGTCCGAGTGCCTTGGTCGGCAGGGCGACCGGATGCCTCTGTGAGGTTGGTGTCCGAGTGCTCGTTTAACGTCGTAGCTAGACGGTGCCTTGGTCGGCAGGGCGGCCGGATGCCTCGTGAGGTTCGGGTGTCCGAAAGTGCCTTGGTCGGCGGGACGGCCGGATGCCTCTGTGAGGTTCGGTGTCCGAGTGCTCGTTTAACGTCGTAGCTAGGCGTGAGTGCTCGTTTATCGTCGTAGGCTGGGCGTGAGTGCTCGTTTACCGTCGTAGCCGGACGTGAGTGCTCGTTACCGTCGTAGCCGGGCGTGAGTGCTCGCGTTACCGTCGTAGCTGGGCGTGAGTGCTCGCTTACCGTCGTGGCTGGGCGTGAGTGCTTGTTTACCGTCGTGGCCGGGCGTGAGTGCTCGCTACCGTCGTGGCCGGGCGTGAGTGCTCGTTCTACCGTCGTGGCCGGGCGTGGGGCATCCTTCTCGAGTCCTCGTCGGCCGAGGGTAGCTGCGAGAGGAATGGCCGCCGTCTATCCCACATGTATACCCCATCCGCAGTGTGGGACTGGAGGGATGAGCGGCGCGTTTACTGCGTTGGTTTGAGCGCCGTGCTCGTGGAGCTAATAGCGGGTAGTCCGAGTGGGTCCTGGGAGGTCCCGCCCAAGGGGGACCCTTCCGAGCGGACGGTCCCAGAGTAGGGTGTCCTGGCCCTGCTGTGGGGCGACCCATAAAAAACCTTTCTCTACTCAATCCCGTATGGACTCTAGGTCGTCCGCCGACCCAGAGCACAGCTGGCTGTCGCTCATTGATGAGCTCCCGGGAGAGTGTGAAGTATGGTCTCGGACGCGAGTAGAGGTGATTAGGCCGTCAGCCGACCTAACCGAGGGCCCACCGTGGGGCTCACCTCATACCTGCCCCTTGCTCAAGTTTTGCTGGGGCGGCTTTATACCCATCTGGTGGGGTAGGCCTTTTTGAACCCACAGCTCCTCGCTGGGCCCCTGGCGCGAGCCACAAAGCTTTTGCCGTCTTGGGGCCGCAGCGGCCCAGTGGGCTTCTCGCGCGCGCCCCGGAGCAACCGTTCCGGCCTAAAGGCGGAGACCGAGAGGTTACGGGACACGTTGTTCGAGGCGGCGTCTTTATGGCCCTTGGCGCTGACAAGGCGAGGATTAAAAGCGGAGTGGTATTGGAAACCGGAGTTACGGTGGCGGCGCGATGCACGAGGGTGGTCGCGACGCCGCTTGACGGGGCGCTGCTTGGCGGCGTTCGTTCGTCCTCTATAAATCGCCCGTAAGGTGCTTTCAGTGGTCACGCTTTCTTGCACTCTCTCTGCCTCTCAAACAAGAAGAGCACCGAGAGCTAAGGAAAAAAACCCACCTTTCTTTCTCACCTTCCACCGTCTCCCGTGAAGATGTCGTGGCCGGAGTGCTCCGCGCCAAGGCAGTCGTGCTTCGGCTTAGTGAAGAAGGGCTTCCTCATGCCGCAGACCTTCCCGTTGGAGGTGCCGACCGGGCCACCACCCCCAGCCATGGCGACGAGATCGTGGTGCCCGCCTCGTTCTTCGAGCGCGGCTTTGGCCTGCCGCTGCACCCGTTCGTCCGAGGGCTATTGTTTCATTACAAGGTGGAGGTGCACCATCTCAACCCTAATGGGGTCCTCCACATCGCCATCTTCATCACGCTGTGCGAAGCCTTCTTGGGGATCGAGCCGCCTTTGGCGTTGTGGAGGCACTTCTTCGAGCAAGGCTCGGAAGGGCATGCCCGTCGGGCCTTGTGGCGCCTGGTGGCTGGCCCTCGGCCGCCCGGTCGGAGCACGGAGTACCTGGAGGTAAAGCTGCCCTCGTCTAACAAGGGCTGGCGTTCGAATGGCTCGTTGCTCAAACGTCGGCGACAGCGCCCTCGTTTCACCGGAGAGCTTCCCATGGCGGAGGAGCGTGGAACCGGGCGCGAAAAGAGGGAGAAGAACAAGCCGGCCCCGATCGTGGAGCGATCGGGGCTCAAAGGAGGCGGGCTCACCGGGCGTGGTTGTGCGGCGCCTTCATGGGGATCTGCGTGCAACCACTTGTGCACTGTGCCGCACCCTGTTCGGTATCTTGGGCCGTCCGGCCGGGCGAGGATGGCGAACCAGCCGGCGCGTCGAGGTGGAGGCTCGGGTGGTGGCGTTCTGGCGGCAGCGCCATCGTGGCGCGGATGGCCACGGAGCCATTCTCGGCGGCTTTTTCGCCAATCTGTAAGCCGGTGAAATTCCTTTACCTTCTCTTTTCTTTGTCCTTCGCACTTGACCGACATTCCTGCATCCTCTCGGGGGCTCATGGGGATGTCTTCCAGGCGCCGCTCGGGGCATAAGGAAGCGCGAGCGGCCGCCGGCGGGGCAGCGGTGACTCCTCCGCAAGAAGCGGAAGGAGGAAAGGAGGAGGAAGAAAAGTAAGGAACGCAGGCGCGGCGCCTTGCGGCGAGATGTGTCGAGAGACCACCGCCGTGGGGCGACCTCCAGCGACAATGGCGGGAGTGCCTCCGCCACCCCTATGGTGGGTTTTTTCACGACTGCCGATCGGCGGCGCCCGAGCGTGGTCTCGGCCGAGGCGGCATCACGGGCCCGTGGCCACGGATCCTCGGTGGGGGTGATCTTGCGCTTGCGGTCGTCGCGGCGTCTCGGTGGAGGTGGCCGAAGCGACCGGCCGACTGCCCTTGGCGGGGGCGGCAAAGAGGCGCGCGTGCCACGCACCCGCTTCGGCCTTGTAAGTGTATTATTATTTTATTTTGGAGCATTTTTCTTTTTGGCAAAGCCGCCGGCGACTCTTGAACCTTTGCAGCGTCAGCGCCTATCTTTGGGGTGATCGTGGGGCGTGCCACATCGGCCCCGCAATGTAACGCGCGGTGATTTCAGGTGACCCGGTTGGGTCGGCGAAGTCGCGGCGTCGGCGTCGGCGCGATCGCCGAGGGGACGAGCCCACCCGAGGTCGTGCGAAGAAGAACTTCCGCCGCCTCGGCGGGGACCCCTCGGACGACGTGATCGTCGTTTGGAGGATGAGACAATGGCGTTGCGGTGATCGCGCCCGGTCGTGGCGGGCCGGCGACGGAGGTGCCCGACCCTCGTCCCGGGGAGGTGCCGATCGATGCCCCTCGGCGCAGTCGCCGAGGGATTCGAAGGTTGACCTCGTCACCCTTGCCCATGGTGCTTTGGACGGGTGGCGTCCCGCCCGAACGGGCGAGCGGAGGCGCGCCGCCGGGTGTAATTCCCGGGTCGGGCATCATGGGTGAGGCGGAGGAGAGTGAGTGGGCCACCCTTGGCAAGGCGCTACCGACGCCGGCCGAGATAGGCGATCCGTGAAGGTCTAGCCCTTGCTCAAAGTCTTCCACCGATACTGGATATGATGGTCGGGAGTCCACCGATCGCCTGTAGGTCGGCAAAAAGTTACGATTCGTTGCACATTTTGATAGTTCTTCCGTGCGACTAACGGAGTGTCCACATTTTTGCGAAGACTTGCGGATCGCCGTCGCGTCGGTCGAGCTCTGCAGCCTCCCCGATCGGAGGCGGTGCGCAATGGAGGAGTGCATCGATCAGCGCCTTGAGCTGCGCCTAGCCAGAGGCCTGCGCATTAGGCGGTCGGAGGCGGTGGTGATCCGCCAAGGATTTGAAGAGGCCACAAAGGCCCTTCATGATGAGCGCCTAGGAGCCAAGGCTTTGAGGCGAAAGTGGCGAGCCGAGTCCTCCTGATGGAGGTCACCGAGGCCAAGGATGCCGCCGTTGCGCGGAGGATCGCGCAGACGCAGTAACACGTCTGCGGACGAGCGGAACAAGGCTCGGGGGCGCCGCCGAGTTCGCTCGAGCGGCGCGATCGCTCGAGGAGCCGGCCGAGAAGACTTCATACGAGGCCGAAGTCGGGCGGCAATCGACCAACTCGCGGCCGGTAAGTGTCTCAATTCTTCAATTAAGTTTGGGGTGCGACCCACAGGCGAACTTATCAAAATCTCCGCAATCTGCGAGGCGCAGAAGAATCGAAGCGTCGCCGTGGAGGCGCAGAGAAGCGGCCGGCCGCCGCGGCGTGGCGATCGTGGCCGGGGCGAGGCCCGGCGGCGTTGAAGGTTCTTGAGGCGGTCGGGCGAGATGAGCGCCGGTGGAGGCCCTCCGCAAGGCCGGTCGGAGTCTGCGACCGCATCCTTGGGCCGGGCAGCCCGAGTGCCCTTGCCCCCGCTACCGCCCGAGTGCGGACCGTAGAAGAGGCGGTGGTCACCGGCACGCACTTGAGCTTCATCGGCGCTGGTCAACACCATCTCGTACTACGACGGCATCGACCTCGCGGTGGTGGGGAGCGGCGTAGCTGGGAACCGGATCGACGAGGAGATCGATCGGTTCGAGCTCTTGGTTGAGCCGCACGCCCGGGAGATCGCCAGCCGCATCCCGCCGCAGGCCGCCCTCCAGGAAGCCAGAGGCAGCCAACTCTCCGCCTCGCCACCGGTCGCCCGCCAAGAAGAGTAGAAAAAGTTAGCTTTATCCTTCTTAGATTGTAAAGACCGTTATTTAAACAATCTTGAAATTATTAAGTCCCGAGAATCGTCCCTCGCCCTTTTTCGTATTTAGGATGAGCGTTTGGCGACCATAGCCCTAAGGACCGCAGGGCCACTTATGCGTAGGTCGGGTTGTTTTGGGAGGAGCGAGGTGGATTGGAGACTTGGCTATCACGTGTTAGGCGCACTTGTGAGGATAGGAGTGTTCTAGACCGGCCAGGATCTTTCCACTCGGGCACTTCCTTCTTCCGCAGTGCTACTTAGCAACCATAGCCCGGGGCGTAGGCCGTAACACTTGGGTTGAGAGGGTTACCGCTCGGGATGGACCTCATGACGAGTCGGGTCACGTGCCCTCATAAGCGCGTGGGATAGCTGAGTTCGTGCGGGGGAGGAGTGTTCCCTGCCGACCCAAAGGTCACTCCACTCGGGTACTTCCTTCTTCCGCGAAGTGTTAGCAACCATAGCCGGGGCGAGGTCAGAGCACTTGGGTCAAAGGGGTTACCGCTCGGGAAGGACCTTGTGGTCGGTTGGGTCATCAACCCGCGCAAGTGCCGGCCGGGCAGCTCTGAGCAGGGCGCCGAAGGCAGCTCAGTCGTCGCGCCGCGACCAGTGCTCGGAAGGAAGAAGGTAAGGAGCTCGCTAGGAAGAGGAAAAGAGTTTAGGGATAGAATCGCCTTAACTTTTCAATGTTCGGGCATTAGGAGGATCGACCATCGGCGTCCTTAGTCGGAAGGTGCGGTCGGAGAACTTCCACGACGGTGAAAGGACCCTCGGGGCGCTACCAGTGCTTATCTTTGGTTATCCGGACCCGACGCGAACCAAGTCGCCCGGCCGGGATCGATCCTCGAACTTGGCGGTGTGGTAGCGCGCAGGCTTGTTGATATCGGCCGACCGCGGGGCGGCCACGTCGCGCGCTTCGTCGAGTGGTCGATGGCGTCTTGTTGCGGCGAGCCCCGAGCCTCATCGAAGGCTTGCAATCTCGGGAGCCGTATTCCGTCGATGGGCAAAGCGGCTTCAACGCGAACACCATAAAGAAGGGTGTGAACCCGTCGCCGGTCGGCGTGGTCCGCAGACTCAGAGGACGGAGGGCAGCTCGGCTACAGCGCCTGCGAAATGCTTGAGCCGGTGAAGATCCGCGGCTTGAGTCCTTGAAGGATCATGCCGTTAGTGCGCTCGACCGACCGTTAGTCCGCGGATGGGCTCTCGCGCCCAATCGACCGCGGATGTTGAAGTCGCCGCGAACTCGAGAAATTCCTTCCCGTGAGCGTGTTCCGTTGCCGGTGATGATGGAGTTTGGGACTCCAAACCTAAAAGCGATGTCGCGGAAGAAGATGGCGCTTATGCCGGCGTGGCGCTCACGACCGGCTTGGCCTCTATCCACTTGGTGAACTTATCTACCGCGACGGCGGTGGGTGAAGCCCGGCGCTTTCTGAAAGGCCGACCAAATCGAGTCCCAGAGACGGCAAAGGCCGCGTGATGGGGATCGTGCGTAAAGCTTGGCTGGCGGATCGTCTGCGAGCAAAGAACCGGCATCCTTCGCGGTGCGTCACGATATGCTCGGCGTCGACACAGCGGTTGGCGATAGAAACCTTGTCGAAAGGCCTTTCCACAAGAGATCGGGTGCTGCGTGGTGACCGCGGACTCACCGTATATGTCGTCAATGCATTGTTTTCCTTGGTCGGTCAAGATACATTTTGGAGGACCGGAGGGACTCCTTTTGTAGAGTCCGGGCGATCGGACGAAGATTTTGCCCGCCGGCGGCGCCGGGCCTCGGTCGGTCGGGAAGTGACCCGTCCACAAGCGGTCGATGTAGGGCCTCCTCGGTCGGACTCAAGTGCTAGCACACCGCGGGCAGATCCGGCCAAGTCTCGCCCGACAGCGGCGTCGGTCCGGGCGACCGTCTTTGGATTGGTCGGGTGGCCGCCACCGCCGAGTCGGTGGACAAGGGGCGCGGAGGTCGAGACGAAGATCCGGCGGGGACGGGCTCTCTGGAGGCAAGATTGGCGGTGATCGGCCTCGCCATCAGAAGGCGTCGGTAGCTATGGTGAAGCTCGAAACCCTTGAACCGCTCCTCGAGCCGTACTTCTCGGCGATCTGCGGCCATGCGAGCGTCTCGGGGCTCCAGCCTTCATGACTTGGTCGACGACAAGCTTGGAGTCCCGTGGGCGTAGCCGGGCGAGCACCGAGGTCGGCGGCGATCCGGAGACCGTTGGCGAGAGCCTCGTGCTCGGCAATGTTGTTGGTCGCGTCGAAGAGCAACCTAATGGCGTATTGAAGCTCGTTCGAGTGGGGAGATGATGGCGACTCCGCGCCCGCGCCATTCTTGGTGTAAGACCGTCGAAGTACATTGTCGATGCTCGGGTCTTCGACCACCGTGGTGCACGGGCTTGGTCCACTCGGCGACGAAGTCGGCGAACTGCGACGATCGCCGTCAGGGGCGTATATTATGCCATGGCCGCTAAGCTCGGCGCCCATTTGGCTATCCTTCACGAGGCATCGCGATTGTGGATGATCTCGCCTAGTGGGGACGTGGTCACCACGGTGATGGCGTCTTGATCGAAGTAGTGAGCGAGTTTCCTCTTTGCGATGAGCACCGCGTGAGTAACTTCGCACTGTGGTACCGAGTCTTGGACTCGGAAAGTACCTCATCGATGAAGTAGACCGCCGTTGTACCTTGAGCTCACGGCCTTCTTCCGCCGCTCCACCACGAGGGCCGCGGACGACTTGGGTAGTGGCGGCGATGTAGAGGAGCGGCCGGTTCACAGTGCCGGCGACCAGATCGCGAGGCGAGGGAAGGCCTTGCCGGGTGAGGGCCTCCCGAGCCTCAGTGTCCAACGAAGCGGTCGGTTTCTTGAGCGGCTGTAGAGCGGCATTCGCGTTCGCCGAGGCGAGACACGAAGCGGCTCAAAGCCGCGGGCATCCGGTCACCGGACCCCTTTGAGGTTCTTGACCGGGCCCATCCTTGCGATCGCCGAGATCTTCTCTGATTGGCCTCGATGCCTCGCTCGAGACGATGAAGCCTAAGAGCTTTCCTTTGGGGACCCCAAGCGCACTTCTGCAGGTTGAGCTTTATGCGAAACCGTCGAAGGTTCGCGAAGTCTCTTCTAGGTCGGGCGATAAGGTCGTCGACCTTCACGGTCTTTACGACAATATCGTCGACATCGCCTCAACGTTGCGGCCGATCGGTCATTGAAGCACGTTTGCATACATCGCTGGTATGTAGCGCCCGCGTTCTTGCCGAAGGGCATTGTGATATAGCGAGCAGCCGAGCGGAGTGATGAAGGAAGTCGCGAGCTGGTCGGACTCCTTTAGCGCAATCTGTGGTAGCCCGAGTAGGCATCCGAGAAGGAAAGAGACTCGCACCGCCGTGGAGTCGATGACTTGGTCGATCACGAGGTAAGGGGAATGGGTCCTTGGGGCATGCTTTGTTGAGACTCGTATAGTCAACACATTCTCCATTGCCCGTTCTTCTTTTTACAAGTCAGGTTGGCTAGCCACTCGGGGTGGCGCACCTCTTTCTGAACCCTGCGCCAAGAGTTTGGCGATCTCCTCCCCTATAACCTGCGCCTTTCCTCGTCGAGCGGCGCGAGCGTTAGGCGACCGGCTTTGAGCACAGTCGGGACGCTCAAGGAGTGCTCGGCGACCTCCTTTGGAATGCCGGCATGTCGGAGGACCTCCATGCGAAGACATCTTTGTTAGTGCGGAGGAAGTCGGCGAGCGCGCTTTCCTATTTGGCGGGGCGTGGCTCAACCCCGACGGTCTTGGTCGGATCACGAGGATCGGCCGTGACCTCCTTCGTGTCCTCGGCGGTTTGAAGGATCCGCCCGATTCTTGGATTCGGGACGGACTCGGCGGCTTCCTTCTGAGCTTGTTGAGTTCGCGAGGCAACGACCGCCCGAGGCGAGCTCGCGGCTGCCGGCGCTCGCGATTGAAGGCAAGGCTGGAAAGACGATGCATGCGTAATGACTCCATGCGGTCCGGGCATCTTCAGCTTGAGGTAGGCGTAGCTGGGGATCGCCATGAACTTGGCGTAGCATGGCCTCCCCAGGATGGCGTGGTAGGCGCCGGGGAAATCCACGACCTCGAAGGTGAGGGTCTCGGTGCGGAAGTTTCCGGCTCCCCGAAGGTGACGGGCGGTCGACTGCCGAGCGGATGGGCTTCTCGGCGGGATGACGCCATGGAAAGGTGCCTTGCTTGGCCGGAGGCTTGGCGCGGGACCCCATAGCGTCGAGCGTCTCAACGTAGAGGATGTTAAGGCCACTGCGACCCCCGTCCATCAGCACCTTCGTGAGGCGCTTCGTTCCGACGACGGGGCTGACCACCAGCGGGTACCTCCCCGGCTGTGGGACGCGATCGGGGTGATCGGTCCGATCAAAGGTGATCGGGAACTCCGACCACCGAAGATATTGGGGGACGCCCGGCGCGACGGTGTGGACCTCGCGGTAAGCGAGCTTGAGTCGACGCTTGTCGGCGTAGCAAGCTGGTCCTCCGAAGATCATGAGGCAGCCGTCGGGCTCGGGAACTCGTCGTCGCCTTCTTCTCCGCCGTTCGCGGGGCGCGCGAGCTTCTTTCCTTTGCCGCGGCGTGGTGGGGACGCTAGAGAGATAGCGCCTCAGGACTTCGCGATCCGGTACTTGTGCTTGACGGAGAACCCATGGTTCGGGCATGGGCCGTCCATCAATTTCTCGAAGTGGTCGGGGGCGACGGTCGGCCGCGCCTGCTGCTTGGCAGGGCGGTCGACCGTGGCGACCACTTGGGTCTCACGGATCTGCTTCCCGTGCCGCTTCCGCTTGTCGAAGCGGTCGGGAGGAGACCGATTTGACGCGCGGGCTCTGCTGGGCCTTTCCTCCTTCGAAAATAGCCCCTACGGCCTCCTCGCCGGAGGCGTGGTTGGTGGCGATGTCGAGGAGTTCCTTGGTGGTCCTGGGCTTGAGGCAGCCCAGCTTGTGCACCAAGGCCTTGCAGGAGGTGCCGTAGATGAAGGCTCCCACGACATCGGCGTCGGAGATGTCGGGGAGCTCGTTGCACTGGCGGGAAAACCGCCGGATGTAGTCCCGGAGGGTTTCCCCTGGCTGCTGTTTGCAGCCCTTCAGGTCCCAGGAGTTTCCAGGGCGCTTGTAAGTGCCCTGGAAGTTACCGACGAAGAGATTCTTCAAGTCAGCCCAGTTCTCGCGAGTTTTAGCGGCGGTACTCGAGCCGAGCTCGAGCCGAGTCGCGCGAGGTAGATGGGGAGGTTGGATGATGAAGAGATCATCCGTCGCTCCCCGGCCCGGCATGCGAGCGGTAATCTTGAGCGGACACGGGTTGGTGGCCCGGTGTACTTGCAATGTTGGTAGGCGCCGGAATCGGGCGAAATCCGCTGGCGGATCCTTGCAAAAGCCCGTGGTCCGGGACCATCGGGGCTCGGGCTGCGATAGTGGCGCTCACCATCCGCAACACGTGAGTGGGCGGCGTCCTCCGCCATCTTTCTTGGCGCCTCGAGGTGGCGCGGATGTCGAAACATTACCGTGGCGCCGCGCACCGGGTGCGTGAGGCTGGGGTGGTTCATGGTGGGGTGCGGTCTTGGCCGCACCACCGGCTCCATGTGGCAGTCGGGCCGGTGGCGGAAGAAGCGCCGGTGTGGTAGGGCCGGAGGCTGCATGTCTTGACGGACGCGCGCTCCACCCGAAAGGTTCGGTAGGTAGCTCGGCCTCCGGGTTTGCGGGCTCCGGAAGGCCTCGGGCAAGATTCGGCCGCCGACCGCGTTTTGGCTCGCGTGAGGAAAAAGCTGGGGCGCGGATTACTGCCCCAACTTGTGGTGCTCTTGGCGCGGCGCCCGTCTGCGTCGCCCAAAGACTTGCGCGGGCTCGGCTCGTCGTCTGCTCCAGTCGGCTCGAGGCGGTCGAGCTCGACCGCCGCTCCTCCGGCTCTCCGCGTTGCCGTTGGAGCTCGTGGCCGACAGCTGCCTCGAAGCGTTCAAAGCGCTCGCGCTGGTATTCCCCTCCGTGCCTCGGTCGCGGGACGGGACCCGTCGTAGCCGCGGTGGCTACGACCAAATCGGCTATGCCCGCCACGTTGCACTCGCGAGAGTGCCGCTGCGGGCGGGATACTCCGCGTCGGGCTGGGCCGTGGTGGAAGAGTCTTCCAAAGAACTTCGTGGGCGGAGGTTGGCATGTAGCGACCATCGCCACCGTCGCGAGCCTACGGGGGTGACATGGTCACCGCCCGCCTCTGAGAGTTTCGCCTCTGCGCGGAGCCTCCTCGGGTTCGGCCGGGGCTGCGGCGCCTAAGCCGGGCTTAGCGGTCGCGGAGAGGGCGCCCAAGCTCTCGGGCGCTGTCTTCCGAGACGGCGGGGACGAGCGTGAGCCCTCCCGTCGGGGTGACGGCGAAGTCGAGGGAGCCGAAGCGGATCCGGTTCCCCGGCGCAGTCATGCCGTCGCAGTGGGTGGATGCCATCAGGGAGATAAACGGAATCCGGAGATGGTGATGAAGACGCGCGAAGTCCCCTACCGCGCGCGCTAACCGCCGGCGTTTTCGGGAGCGCCGGCAAGTAAATTTGTAAGTCTAGGGGGTCGCGCGTTCCACTCCCTGAATGGTTAGACTCGGGAGTCCAAGATGTATACTGGTTCGGGCTGAAGGTCCCTACTCCAGTTCGTGTGTGGTGGTATGGTATTACTCTTGGTACGTATGATCGCACAAAGTTTTACAAGCGAGAATGCCAATGGCTTAGCGAGAGGGGTTTGATAGGCGCTCTCTCCTTTCTTGTTCTTGCTCGTTGCCCCTCTGAATCGTTTAGCCCTGCCTCCTTTTATACAGAAGGAAGGGGCAGGTTACATCGAGTTAGGAGGAAGCGAGGCGACCACGCTAGGAGCTCGGTCCTTCGTCCCGTGGATCGGTCGCCACCCGCCTTGCCCATCTTTGGGTTGGTAGCCTTGGTGGTCGGGAGGTTAGGTATTTCGGGAAGTAGCGTACTTGCCCTCTGTGATCCTTGCGAATCTTGGACGTCGAGGTGCGTGGCGTTGGTGCCGCCTCGGGAGGAGCGCGTCGCTCGTCTTTACGTGGTCGTTGATGGGGTGGAAGCTTTGTCTTCTCTGATCACGGATCTTCTTGGGAAGGAGCCACCGCCTTTGTATAGTCGCTCGATTGACCTTATTCGAGGGTGCGTGGCGGTAGGCGGTGAGGACTCGACACGCGGCACTCGGCGTTTGTCACCTTGGTTTGGTTGAGTCGGAGATCCCGCCCGCCAAGATGGGGCTCGGGGCTGTATATGGTCGGATTCGCTTCCCTAGCCGGTCGGGAGCGGATGCCTTCTTGCGGTCTCATGAGCGATTCGGTCGGCGGCGGGCGGCGCGCCTGTTGGGGTATCCTTTTTATTAGTATTCGTCAAGTGGGGTTGTACATTGTAAAGGCCTTGTCATGATCTCTCTGTCGACACACCAAAGGAAGTGTGTTAATTGCATGGCAACAAGAGTCGATCATGTCTTGTGGGTAAAGCTGTACACACTCTGCAGAGTTAAAACTACTTAAGTAGCCGTGCCCACAAGCCAAGCAGGCGCGAGGTACGCTTGCACATTGTAGATCTTATGGTTTTGTTTTAAAGAAAAATGGTGGTTTTGGAAATCCGTGAGCAGATGGAACTCTCGGGTTATGGTTTGGCGGATGGAGCCAGTCAGATAGATAGAACCTGTTTAGTTGATATATCAATTCAATTACTATTCAATTACATTTTGTTCAAATGATGTTTTATGAAATTACTATTGGTATTTACAGTTAAACTTTGCTTTATGCTAAAAGAGTCATATTATGCCTTCAATTGTTTAGCTTTGCATATAGTTATCATGCATTATGTTTTCAAGACTTGCGGAGTACATTTTGTGCTCACCCTTACAATATCCCCAACTTTCCACAGAGGAGTTCGCAGAAGCTGAAGGTGACTACGATTTCTACGCTTGTGGTTATGATGAAGGCGATCCGGAATGCTAGGATGCGAACCCCAGTCGATTGCCTGTTGGGCAAATGGATGGGCTTATCCTGCTTTTGTTATTTCGTTTCCGCTGTTTCTTATTGAACTCAAGCTATGATGTTGCTTATTTGTAATAATTGGCCATAAGGCTAATACTCTTTTGCTTAATTAATATTATGTGCTTCGTGATATGGATGTGTTGTCATCACTTGTTTTTACTTGTGTGTGCTAGCTTTTCTGGATTAGCATAGGTTATATCTGAGAGGTTCAGATTTGAAAATCCGGTCCGGCGATATCCTCACCCAATTTTTTTGTTTTCGCAGAAAGATGTTGACACCATGCCTTCTCTCTGTTACTGGCCACCGCCACCATTTTCTCATATTGACACTGTTTCGGTGAGTCACGAGCTCCTTCCTTTTTCCTGAAACATCCTTGATATGCATGTGAGATTATGCATCTCTTCTTGTAGCCCTTCCCGTGGCCAAGTTTGTTGTCGTCGTGCGCCACCCTCCACCAAAGCCGTTTGGTGTTGTCGTGCGCCACCCTCGACCAAAGCTGCTCGGTGCCATCAAGCTGCCCCAGTAGCCCTCTGACACTGCCAATGATGCCTTTGTGCCTGTGGTGAGTTGCTATGATTCGCACGCCCTTTCTTTTGCCTCAGGTGGGTTGTTTTTGCTATCGCCACCGTTGCTGCCCATGGCACCACTGTGGAAGTCACCGCCGCCGCTGCTCTAGTGACCATAGGTCCCTGAGATGCGTGGGTCTCACATTGCCCACACCCCAAGAAGCCATTCCCTTGCGTTCCTTATAGTCTCCCCTCATTCTTTAACCCATTCTATCATTGCCCTGTCTCACGCTGTAGCTCAACTCTGGTCATGATGCCACCTCCGTAAAGTTCTCTGACCGCCATCACTTCCCTGATGACTGCCATGGCCTCCTTGTCCCATTTCCGAGCTCCCCCGCACCCCTCCGGACCTCCTTAGCCGCTGGCAAGCTAGCCCAACTCTTCCGCACTGATTGACATATTAGGGTTAATGGTGTCATTAAGAGCTCAATTATTTTAGTTAATCTCATTCATGTCTAATGTGTCATTGAAATATAGGCCCAACCCTTTTAATCAGTTTATAAATCTGGAAAATAGAAAAGACTTTTTAAGTTTAATGAAAATATGTTTTCTTCGTAGGATAGCACCAGCATCAGAATACTCTTTCGACATCACCCCCTTTCTTCCTTTTCTTTTTTCTTCAGGATCTTCTTATCCGAGCAAAATTCAAATGTTCATAACTTTTGCATACAAATTCCAAATTGAGTGAAACTTATTTCTAAATTTTACTAAAATAAATAACTTTCATCATATGCAAAAATATTTAAATTTGTCCTATGTTTTTACTCTCGTGGATCTTATTTGTGCTATTTGGTGTTGTGCGTGTAGATATCGATATCCCAAAAACCTTCGTTAATGAGCGAGCAAAACGAGCATTCAATTAGCAAGGAAAACACCTCCTTTGATCATATTTGATCCTATATTTCACGGTTATGTATGTTGCTTTCCAAAAGTATGTGCATGCACGTATTTTCAAGAAATTGCTATATTGGTGTTAGTTGGTTGATAATCCTACTTGCTACATGATCCCGCCATGATATTTTGCCATCCTTGCTGTTGTTACGTTAGTAATTATGCTCTATATGTAAATGGTAGAATTTGTAGATGAATGGGATATCCCAATGCTTAGCAATGTTTAGATATTGATACTAATAAATGTAGTTTGGAAATCTTTTAAACTACTCAAAGATGGGAGACACATATATTATATGTCCAGAGGGGGATACCTCTATTATTTGAATATAAAATGAAACATAAAACTTGATTTAGACATGGGTGGATATATATTGAAATCGGTGCTTGTGCACAAGATTTTTGGTATGTTGTTGTTACATTCGTGTCACCAAGGACCGAGTCTATCGTGTAGTTAGATCTAAGAATCAAATTACAAACCACATATGCCTCTTATAAGGAGGCCAGAGCATAATAAGTTGTCGGGGACTAAAAATAAACCACAGGAGGGACATTATAGGTTTTGCGCTAGTGCGGGCATAAAGGGTTTACTCCATGCTTGTAGGGACCTCACTAGTGTAAGCAGTGTTTATCTACACAACAAATGAGCCTTAGGGTATCAGGGGGCATTGCATATCTTGAGGAGGCATCTTAGTGCTTGCTAGGACCAACAATGTAAAGACTTTGCCCTAGACTCTCACGTCAGATACCAATAGTATCACGTGACATATTTTAATATGATGCGATGTTTATGTCCTATTGGTAAAGCTGTACAACCTCTACAGAGTATAGATCTATTCGAATAGTCATGTCTACATTTATGGACGACTTGGTGAATTCTCCACCCTATAGTAGTTTGATGTTTTCAAAATGGTTCGAGGGAATTTATGGATGAGGAATCCATGTATAACTTGGTCAACAAAGGGAATTTGTCGCTGTTTTAATTTTATGGCAGTACACCGCTTGTTTAAATATGTTATTTATACCTTATCATTATTTGCTTACCAATGTCAAATGCTCTTTCAACTTCAAATTGCAATGAGTTATTCATTATTGTAAACGAAAGCTCGCTTTATGTAAAAATAAAAAAAACTTAGTAGGATAGCCATCTCTCTTGACATAGCCTTACATACTACAAAACATTTCCTTAAAAGTCTTGCGGAGTACTATTATCCTACTCACGATTGTTTGTTCAACATATTCAGAAGATGCGGAGGAAGATTCGTTGTATCGTCATTTCCACAATGTGGATTTTGGCAATGATGACGTCGATTGTGCTAAGGTTTAACCCTAGTCAGTTCCATATGGTTGGGCTGAGATATGCTCACTAGGTTTGGTGCCTTTTGTCATGAAATCTATTTAGACGGTCGGCCTTTTTATTGTAAAAAACTTATCGTATAGACCTATATTTCGGTGTTTACTGTACGTGTTACTCTATTGTTTATCTGTTGTGTATGAATGTGATATGTCAATATCAGATATGTGTGCTATAAATCGATCGTGAGACTATCACGATATTCACATAAATGTCAGAATTATATTTTGGGTTCTGACAGAAATTTCTAGTTAATCAGGGAAAAGAAAACACATACCTCTTATAACACGATGCTCTACGTACGTATGAGGAAGTTGCGTTTCCTAGAACAGAGTTATCACGATCCTGACAGGACACTTAACATAAGAAAGGAATCTTTGCTTTTTAAATCAAAGATCATAACATGACACCAATATACTAGCAAATCTTAACAAGACACCAATATACTAGTCCAATCACTATGCCGTCTGATTTAATTGGTAGCCCAAAGCATAATTAGCACAGCGGTTTGTGCGCTCAAATTCTTATCATGAACATTTTTTTTTTCATATCGTTAATTCCAATGTACGTATCTAATATAAACAACATTAAGCATCATTTACATGCAACGATATAAGGCCATTCCTAACCGGAAAAGGAGCTCTGAAGGCCATTCCTAAACAAGTTTGCATTATCCGACTCGGAAACATGTACATTGCAATATATAAGATCACACATCCATATGTTATTTCACATGAAAAGTCCTCAGTCAAAATACAAATATGAAAAATAGAAATTTCCAAGACAAGTAGAGACAACAAACGATTGAAGTCAGCAAAAACATAAGGTAACAGTATTAAAGTTTTTATGTTTCTTTTAGCACGATCGCACGATCAACACAAAGGGAAACCACTAACCAAGTGTGAATAGGTGATGATGATATGGGGAAGAGCATAATGTACAAAGAGAAAGTCTACAACCTTCAGTTATGTTGCTTTAAGTTTAGTTCTCATAATAACTAGAAATCTGTACGCGGTGTGCCACGTCGCGGGCGCCGCTTTCCATCCGAGAAAACCGAGTTTTTTTTCGAAAAAAGGGCTTAAACATAATGGTAAAAAAAGGAAAAAAATGTATGTTTTTTCGGGAAAAAAGATCCGAACGTTTTCCCCCCGAAAAAGGACCTAAACGTAATTTTGATTTTGTAGAAAAGGACCGGAGCGCAAGCCTTAAAAAGCATAAAGGACCTAAGCGTAATATATATTCTTTTTGGAAAAAGATCTAATCGTAATTTTTTTCCGAAAAAAGACCCGAATGTAATTTTTTTCGGAAAAAGGATCTATCGTAAATATTTTTTCAGCTCGCTCATGGCTCGAGTTGAGCCGACTCGAGCCGCCACGTGGGGGCGCTCTCCATCCAGGAACTCTGCAAGGATTAGTAGAAGGTATTATACCATCAACTATAATTACTATTTTTCTCTACGTAAATTTCATAAATGAGTAGTTTTGCCTGCCAAATCGTTTATAAGTTCTCTCGTACGATTAGACATAAACTGAATTATAGATTGTGATGGGAGAATTTCAAGGTGAAAAAAATAAAACGTAAATCATTTTTTGTATTTAAATAAAAATGGAAGAATACTTACAATAATTTTTCAAAATTAGAAAAATCACTTGCCCGTGTAGGCAAACGGTTGATGATTGGTATAATAGAATCAGAGAACCTTTCTAAACAAACAAGTAATTCATCTAGAAGGAAAAAATATAGAGCACATATTCTAAAGAAGGAAAGGTACACAGCGCGTGCGTGCGTACACACGGATGAATACACACAGACCGAGGTAGAGTAGATATTCCTCGATGCGATTGCTAGGTGACCCCTGTCGGCAAACGTAAAGCCATGCGTGAAGACCTAGAAGAAGTCCAAGTCAAAGTAGTCGACTACTCAAGGTGCGATTTGTAAACTAAAACCACTGGCTGGACTGTATAGTCTTTCTCTCATACGTTTTTGGAAGCGTCGCCACCACTATATACATATCTCACACTACTATTCCTTGGCCCGAGATTAAGGTAGGTGCACCAACTGTCCAAGAACTGATTGCAAAATATATACACACGCTAATCGGAAACTCCTCCCAAATTCCTCACATTAATTCTAGGAGTTAAAAGGCTAGAAATTACAACATTAATCAGAAAACAAAAAAATAGCTAGAAATATCCACATTTATCGAAGAAAAACAAAACCTAATCCATCCATCCAAAGAAGACAAATCTAATATGCAGTGAATGGTGATCCATTATCAATTTGCTTTTATATATGTAATGTGCAATATTTAATAGAGAATGTGGTTGAGTTAAAAACAAACTCATTAATACAAAAAGATGATAATAAAATAATAGCACACATATCTGGACTTCTATCTTCAATCCAAAGGGCAAAGCCACATAATGATGTATGCATGCTTTTTTCCAATCGGCACCCCACGTAGCTAATTAGTTAAGTATACTATCTTTTTATTACAAAAAAGTACTTTTGTTAATTAATCTTTGTTACGTAACACTGCCTAATACAGTATTTAATGCAGTAAAATATCTTAAGTTCTGATAGTTGATCTCGCATCGTACCTCTATTAATGTTGAAAAATTTCATAGTCTCCGTTCGTTTGAGCCGGCTCGGCGCCCGCTCGGCTTGTAGATTGGGCCGACTCAAGTCGAGCGGGAAAAAATTACTCTTAGGTCTTTTTTCGAAAAAAATAATTACGTTTAGGTCCTTTTTTGAAAAAAAATGCAGTTAGGTCTTTTCCCGAAAAAAGGAAATATATTACGTTTATGCCCTTTTTACCTTTTTAAGCATTACATTTAGGTCCTTTTTAGTCCTTTTTTAAAAAACTGCGTTTAGATCTTTTTTTTGGAAAAAAACGTTTAGGTCATTTTTCGGAAAAACAAACCCATTTAGATTCTCGCGTGTTTTCTCGATTTGCTTGCGTCGATCGTTTTTACCGTTTTTTCCAAAAAGGATCTTTCGTTTTAGCGAAATCACAGATCCTTCGTGAGAAGACCCTAAATAAATACGGAAAAAACGCAAATACATTTATATCCTTTCAACCGTTTCGTCAAATAATGCGGAAAAAACGCAAATATGTTTGTATTCTTTTAACCGTTTCACGTATTTCCTCGATTTGCTCACGTAGGGAGCGGCAGTCGCTCGTTTTCTCGATTTACTCGTGTGGGGACCGACGGTCGCGACGTGGCATGCCACAGTCACTTATGTAGTTATCACTATGTGTGGTAGTATAAAGTGAAGATCCCAATACCAAATTGGGCTCAATCAAAAGTGATTGGCGCAAGCACAGTTGACCAATTCACCGCACCAATGGCAAAGTTTTGAGTGGAATAAAGTACTGGTATTATTGAAATCACATTTTGCTTTACTATGTGCTTCCACGGTACCGAGCTGAGAATGACAAGAAAAGCACCAGGTGCTAAAGTTTAATTTCCTTCAAAATAATTTTAGAATTTGTGGTATTAAAATATATACATAAATTATGTTAAATTGGGATTTTAAAAACTTAAATTTCATGATTCTAACAAAAACTTCAACACTGTGTAGATGCACATTGATGACGTACTAGTGTCATATAACAGGACTGTCACCCGCACTTTGCTATAGGTTACTTGGTTGACATTTTGTTGTTTTACATACACTCATGAAATGATTACCAAATTATATATGTTTTGCAAAGTGTGCCATAAAAAGTTGTGTTTTTATTGAACAATGCATAAAGTTTAATAAACTTCCACGGTTAAAAGTAACTAGCAGTACTCCCTCCGATCGCAAATAGTTATCGTTTTAGATATCAATATGGTCTACAAAACATAGCTTTGATTTTTAATTTATATTATAATATATTTATAAAACCAATGAAATTATAATATTATGAAAGTACTTTTCGAGATAAATCTACACATATGATTTTCATGTATCCAGTTTGAATATTTAAAAGATATTGACTTTCAATGTTTTGAAAGTTTGATTGTACCCATGTTCAAAGCGATAATTATTGGTGACGGAGGAAGTAGCCAGATGTTTCACCATGAAACACCTCTTAAGTATTTAAGCTTTAGCGCTTTAATTGAGTTCGATCTGGTGTCTGCGTAACGACATTGCAAAATCAATCACAAAAGATCAAACACAAGATATAGATCTTTTCGTGAAAAACCCTTGGAAAAAACCACGGGCGCCAATCAGCGATCTCACTATTTTGAGGAATTGTGTACAAATGTAAGGGATTACAATGAGCCGTTCACTCTCCCCATGCAGTTTACAAGAGGTATTTATAAGGAGGACATAGTAACTCAAGTCTAAAGCGGATTTGCACTGAAACATGGGACAAAAGCGTCCCTAAAACCCAAAGATGAATTCGGATCACCACCCAACAAACTCTACCTTGAGACGAATTTCCTCTTGTAGCAAAAGAATCATCAATGAACTCCCTTCAATAATAAATATCACCGGCGCCAAAAAAAAGTCTTTAGAAATTGACTTTGTCATCATGTCAGCGGGATTATCATGGGTACTTATCTTGAATATTTTGAGGTCATTTGAGCAATAACATCTCAAATGTAATGATACCTCATATCAATGTGCTTTGTTTTTTCATGATACATCTGATCCTTTGTGAGGTAAATAGTACTTTAACTATCACAAAATATAGTAACACAAGAAGTAACCTTACAAAGCTCAGTGTACAAACCTCTCAACCAAGTAGCTTCTTTACATGCTTCAGAAATATCCATATATTCAGCTTCAGTAGTTGAAAGAGCAACAATAGCCTGCAAGCTTGCTTTCCAACTGACAGCAGAACCACCAATAGTGAAAATATAACCTGTGAGAGATCTCCTCTTATGTAAATCACAAGCAAAGTCAGAATCAACATAACCAATAAGTCCATCTCCAGATTTCTCAAACTGTAAACAAGCATTAGAAGTACCACGCAAATATCTGAAAATCCACTGAACAGCTTTCTAATGCTCTTTGCCAGGATTAGCCATGTATCTACTAACAACAGTTAGTGTATAAGATAAATCAAGACGAGAACAAACCATGGCATACATAAGAGAACCAACTGCACTGGAATATCGGACTCTAGACATGTACTCATATCATTATCTGACTTTGGACATAAAGCTGAAGATAATCTGAAATGTGCAGCTAATAGAGTACTCATTGGTTTTGCATCATGCATATTAAAGCGACGATGGAACTTCTCAATAGAACCTTGCCAACTAAGGTATAATTTACCAGATTTCCTTGCTCTAATAATTTCTATGCCAAGAATTTTCTTTGCTGCACCTAAATCCTTCATCTCAAATTCATTACTCAATTGTGCCTTCAGTTTAGCTATTTCCGATTTATCTTTTGCAGTAATCAACATATCATCAACATAAAGAAACAAATATATAGCTGAACCATTAACAATCTTCAAGTAAACACAGCTATCATAATTAGACCACTTAAAACCATGAGAGAGTATAAATGAGTTAAATTTCTTGTACGTCTAGGGGATTATTTCAAGCCATAAAAGGATTTCTTCAATCTACAAACAAAGTGTTCTTTTCCAGGAATAAGAAAACCTTCAAGTTGGTCTATATAAATATCTTCCTCTAACTCCCCATGCAAGAATGCAGTTTTAACATCTAATTGCTCAAGTTCATAATCATGCATGGCAACAATATAGAGTAGAGTGCGAATGGAACTATGCTTCACAACAGGAGAAAATACATCATTGAAATCAATACCTGGAATCTAGCTATAGTCTTTAGCAACCAACCTTGCTTTATACCTTGTTGAATCAGTAGGAGAAATACCTTCCTTTCTTTTGAAAATCTATTTACAACAGACAGTCTTCTTATCTTTAGGCAATTTTGCTAAATCCTAAGTACCATTCTTTTCAAGTGACTCCATCTCATCTTGCATAGCGGTCATCCAATTTTTGCAATAAGCAGAAGTAATAGCCTCAACATAATTAGAAGGTTATGTATTATCTTCAATTTCTTCTACAACACTTAAAGCATAAGAAGCAATATCATATTCTTCAATAAACCTTTTAGGTGGATTAATAGACCTCATAAGTCTGTCAATAGCAATAGAATGTTGTGGAGGCTGCACAACTGGAGAAGAATGCTCAACAATATGTGAATCATCAACAATAGGTGCATCTGAACAACAGATATTATTTTCTCGTGTATATTCGAATCAATAAGGTGCTCCACTCGCACACTAGTTTTCTGTTGTTTCTCAATAGGAACATTTGTATCCAATTTATCATTTAACATAATGTATTCATTAAAGATAACATTCCAACTGATAACAACCTTTTGTATTTGAGGATTTCACAATTTATAACCTTTAACACCAGATTTATAACCAAGAAAGATGCACTTAACAGCTCTAGGCTCCAATTTACCATTATCAATGTGACCATAAGCAGTGCAACCAAAAACTCTCAATTATGAATAATCAGCTGGAGAACCAGACCATACCTCAATTGTAGTTTTCTTATCAATAGTAATGGAGGGTGATTGATTAATAAGATAGCACGCAGTGGAAGCATCTTCAGCCCAAAAACACCTATGCAAGCTAGCATTAGACAACATGCAACGAGCCATTGAGATGATAGTTCTGTTTATACGCTCAGCTACATCGTTTTGTTGTGGAGTATGAGGAACAGTGTAGTGTCTCACAATGCCTTCAAACTTACAATATGAATTAAATTCATCAGAACAGAATTCCATCCCATTGTTAGTACAAAGTTTTTTTACCTTCTTTTCAGTTTGCCTTTCTATCATAACCTTCCACTCTTTGAATGCTGAAAATGCTTCTGATTTATGATTCAAGAAATAAGGCCAAACTTTTCTAGAATAATCATTAACAATTGTTAACATATAACAGGAACCTCCCAGAAAAAACTTGCGAGATGGCCCTCATAAATCAGAACGCATATAATCAAGAATATCTTCTGTAGTATGAACAGAAGTGTTGAATTTCAGCCTCCTATATTTACCAAATATGCAATGCTCACAGAAATCTAATTTTTCACTATTATATCCATCAAGAAGTCCTCTCTTACTCAATACTGCCAAACCATGTTCACTCATATGCGCAAGACGCTTGTGCCAAAGATTAGCAATATCAGGTAATGAATGTGAAGTAACAAAGACATCACCTGTAATTGTAGTGCCTTGAAGACGATATAAATTGGTAGATTTCAAATCACCTTTCATAACAATAAGAGAACATTTTGATACCTTCAAAATTCCATTGCCACGAGAATACTTATACCCTTTAGAATCAAGAGTACTCAAAGAAATGAGATTCCTTGTCATACTTGGAACGTGTATCACATCTGTCAAGGTTCTAATAATGCCATCATGCATCTTAATTTGAACGGATCCAATACCAACAATAGGACGTGGCGAATCATCACCCATCCTAATAGAACCAGCATCTTTAACAGACTCATAAAGATGAACCAGTCTCTATTAATGCATATATAAAAAGAAGCAGCTGAATCAATAATCCATTCATCACCACTACTTGCACATCTAGCAAAAGTAACAAGGACCTCACCATCAGAACTACTATAAGCAGAAGCAACAGAAGCTTTACCTTCCTCATCAGATTTACCTTTTGGCTTGTAGGTGTCGTTCCTTTTTTCTTTGTTCTTTAACCTGTAACATTCAGATATGTCATGATTATTCTTCTTGCAATACGTGCAGAATTTTTTCTTACCTTTGGACTTAGAACGGCCCCTGTAACTGCTTGAACTTCTGCCTCTATATCCATTATTTGATTTCTTTTCCTTTGTCCGTCCATGAACAGACAAAGCTTCTCCATGTGAACTGGAACTTTCAGAAGACACAATCAATTTCATCTTGTCTTTTGCATGTAAGGCCTCATAAATTTAAGTAACAGTTAGTGTGTCACGACTATATAAAATAGTGTCTCTAAAATTTGAAAATGACGGAGGCAGGGAACACAAAAGAATAAGACCAAAATCCTCATCTTCAAATTTTACCTCCATAGATTCAAGGTTAGAAACGATCTGTTTGAAGGCCGATAGGTGATTCAACACGGAACCACCCTCTTGCAACTTGTGCGAAAATTATTTCATCTTCACATATATTTTGCTAGCAAGATCCTTGGACATGCAAATTGATTCTAGCTTTAACCATAAGGCAGCTGCAGATTTTTCCACCAAAACCTCTTGCAAAATATTATTTGATAAATGAAGATGAATTTGAGATAAAGCTTTACGGTCCTTTCTTTTTCTTCATTAGTCCGATCTTTTGATCCTTGTGCCCAAATTTATCAAGTGCATCATCCAGATCAAGATGCATAAAATAGCTCTCATTTTGACTTGCCATAGAAAACCTTGTGTCACGGTCTAGCAGCGGATATCATACTTCAATGAGATCATGATGCAAAGAAATATTCCTAGCACAAACAGGAAAAAATTTGGCTGAAAAACAAGCTTCCAGCAAAATTCTGGTATACGAGCTATTATAATTCGCTATTCCTTGACAATTAATTCGCTATAATAGTTTTTATGTAAGAAATTAAAAGCTAGGGCCACAATCACCTTAATGTTTTTAGACCCACAAACACTGATTAGCAAAGGTAAAAAGGAACTTGAACGCTGAGCATGCCGCGTGCAGTCTATCAAGTAATCGTGTAAACGGTTAACTCAATTTTTTTTAATGTATTTGATCTCTGATATCAAAATATATGAACTTATTTACTCTATGTGGTTACAATATATAGGCTCACCAAATAAAAAATGAACTTTTCTTCGATTAATATGTGAAATTCTAAAATCTTAATTACAGCGAATATGATATCTTCTTTCGTGTCAACCTAATGCCCATGGGACAAAAAAAAGGTAGAAATACAAGTGCTCTACGTCATATCAGGGGAAAAAACCACATAGCTACCAGCTAAATTAACAGTGTATACGAACTACGAAGCGAGGATGGAAGAAACCGCGACTTATATATGGCTTTAGAACACTACGTGCGACTTAAGAATACTATCTGCGACTTTTGGCTTAAGAATACTATCTGCGACTTTTGTCGTGATGTGCCGATCTTATCTGCCATTCGAAAAAGGGCTGTTTATCTTATCCGGCGTTGATTTTTGTGCTTGCCGGTAGCACGATGTATTTTTTTAGGTGTGTTTATATGTTATGATTGTAGAGTTTATTAAGCCCTGTAATATATATGATTATATGGACCCACCAAATAAGTAATGTAGATCTTTTTCAATTTTCTGTTATTAACATGTAATTTCTAGCATTTCAAAGTGAATATGCACATAGTCGCTTCTTTAAATTTGTGTTAATAATATAATCGATGTCACTCGAAATAGCTGTTTCAAGGAACATTACTTTTTAGAGTTTGTTGTTCATAAAACAACACTGGAAAGATTGAAATGAACACAAAATAGTCGAATTTGCATTTAAGTTTGCCCCCGGGAAAAGATGGTTCTGTCTATAACCATTGTGTATTAAATTTATTTGTGTTAATTCACTACTACAGAACGGCACATCACTATCGTTTTATCTGTGTCGGTTCTTTTATGAGAAAACGACTGTGACAGATAACTTCGGAGGGTGTTAGTAATAATCATTATCGGTTCTGAGATTATAAGTGATTATGATGTAGCACTGGGTATATCACAATCGGTTCTTATCCGAAAAGCGATAGTGATTTGACGGGTCATCACTATCGGTTCAACAAAAGCGATAGTGATGATCACGTCTGTATCACTATCGGTTCTTTTGATAGGCGATAGTGATGTCGGTTCCAAGAAAAAAGTGATAGTGATGTGACGTGATCATCACTATCGCTTCTATCAAAAGAATCGATAGTGATGTGCGTGCTTTATCACTATCGCTTTTTTTGAACCGATAGTGATGACCATACACATCACTATCGCTTTTAATTGAAAATCGATTGTGATGTGTCTCGCTAGGTTATATATATAACTCGGCTGAACTCTTCTCTGTTATTGTTCTAGAGGTGATTTCTCCACCACACCCGAGAAAATAGCTTATATTACGTGGTTGGAAGCAATACTTGGGTGAGAAAATTTGAAGTTCTCAAGGGTGGGTGTTAAGAGGGTAAATTTGAAGCCCTATCTTGTGTATATGCTATCGATTTCACATTCTTTATTTGACAAGCACACATCTATTTAATTATTGTAGTGCTCTCGTGTTAATCTAGAATTATTGTTGTTATCATGTGATAAATGTTAGAGTTTAGGCTGCGAAACATATGTATCCCGTTCGAGGATGCTTATTTATAAATATACCGAACAAAATAGCATATTTATAAGCGAGCAGTCTCGAAGTGTCCACGTTTTTTGGACAGTTCGAGGATTTGTGGTTCGCAAGTTTATGAGCTGTGTTGTACAACTTCAAAGTAGATTTCAGAAGCGTCTCCCTAGTGTTATCCAGATACACACTCCTCTTGACTTGTTGTCGAGACTTGTACATGGTGAACGATGGGGAGATGTTGCCAAAATTTTCTCTGGAGTTGTACAACGGGTTAGTAACTTACCTGAACCACATATTCTCGAATGGGATTAGGACCTAACCTATTTAGAGATTAGGAGTCATCATTGGTATCTTTGTTTTGTTTCGTTGTAGTCAAAAGATTTGCAAGCTACTGCACTATATAATTAGATTATTTGATATCATTATTGATGTTAAAAACGTATGTCTCCTATCTAGTGAATTGGAAGCTCTAAACCAGGGGAATAATCTAGGTATCGACGGAGTACATATTTTATATATCTTGGAACCTGTCCTTTATTTTGCAAAGGTAATATTAACTGAAATGATGTTTTAATATTTCAAATAGCTAGCTAAGTGTCGCTCCAGTTTTTCTTTAATTTATTGTGCGAAGTTTAATTGTAGATGAATTGTGAGGAATGGATGTATCAGAAAAGTCGTGTGAGTGCTGAATTTCAGATGGGTGTTAAGGAGTTCAAAAAAAAGCTGAAGAGGACATGGTGAGGAGGGGTGTAAACTTCATATATTGTCCTTGCATTGATTGCACCAATCTGAGAAGATTTAACAACTCAGCTTAAATTGAGGACCACCTGATTCGACATGGCTTCGTGAGGAATTACACGTGTTGGATCCATCACGGGGAGACAGGTAGTACCCTTCTGGTATGCAATGAAGACACGGTGGAACCGGATGACGAGTTGCAGCTTGATATGTTTGAGGAGGAGAATTTGGAGCAAATGTTGCGGGATGTGGAGGGTAATTACACGGAAGACGATGCCAAACAGTTGTTCACAGGTTGCAAAGCGGAATACACCAAGTTGGATTCGGTTCTTACATTGTTCGAACTGAAAGCAAAACACCGTTGGAGAGATACAAGTTTCAATGCACTTCTAGTTCTTCTATTAGATCTGCTTCCGGAGGGAAACGAGTTGCCAACATGCATTTATGAAGCAAAGAAGCTACTATGTCCCATGAGAATAGAAATAGAAAGGATACATGCATGTCCGAATGATTGCATCTTGTACCGTAATGCACATCGGGGCTGACGTTTGTCCGATTTGCGGTGTGCCCCGGTATAAACAAAAGAAGAAATGTAATGACAAGAAGCGTAAGAGCCGGGGCAATGACGGTGAAGAGGTCACTAAAGGTGCACCAGCCACGGTATTTTGGTACTTTCCCATCATTCCCGTTTGGAGCGATTGTTTGCAAATCGAGAGGCAAAATTGTTGCGTTGGCATTATGAGTCTCAAAAGGAAGATGGCAAGTGAAACACCTCAACTGATTCGCTCAATAGAGAAACATCGATTGGAAACATGAGTAGTTTGGTGCGAAATGAGGAACATAAGATTTGGGTTGAGTATCGACCGAATGAATCCGCTTGGTAACATGAGTAGTCGTCACAACAATTGATCTATTACATTGTGTATCTACAACCTCTCTCCTTGGTTGTGCATGAAGAGGAAGTATATCATGACGTCGTTGCTAATATCGGGACCCAAGCAAATGAGAAATGATATTGATGTGTACCTTGCTCCACCGATCGAGGATTTGGTAAAATTGTGGAACTAGGGAGTTGTGGTGTGGGATGAGTACAAAGAGAGCACTTCACCCTACTCGGGCTATGGTATTTTGCACCATAAATGATTTCCCGACCCTTGGTAATTTGGCGGACTACAGTACAAAAGGAGCCAAAGCATGTCCTATTTGTGAAGAGGAGACTGAGAGCCTATGGCTGCCGAATTCTAAGAAAACTATGTATATGGGTCACCGTAGGTTTCTACCTCGAAGTCATCGATACCATAAGATGGATGATAAATTTGATGGAAGAAGGAAGTCCGCTTTGGTACCGCACCTATGAGTGGAAGGCAAGTATATTCACGTGTAGAGGATATCGATGTTCGATGCGGAAAGAGTCAGAAATCTGTTCGTCCTAGGATCATTTGGAAGAAGAGGTCAATATTTTGGGACTTACCGTATTGGAAGGAGTTAGATGTCCCGCATTGTATTGATATCATGCACGTTGAGAAGAATGTCTGCGATAATTTGGTTGGCATCTCTTGAACATACAGGGAAGACTAAGGATGGTGTGAATGATCGTCGCGACATGGCCTACATGGGACTCAGATTTAGGCTTGCAGTGATAGAGGAGGATAGAAAAGGTCCAGTACATCCTCGCCGCATGCTACACCTGCCCAAGAAGGAGAAACAAGTCCTGCAAATGTCTCCAAGGTATTAAAGTTCCATCCGCTACTCCGCGAACATTAAGAAGCTTGTGTCCATGGATGGTTTGAAGTTGTTGGGCATGAAGTCCTACAACCGCCATGTATTGATGACCCAAATGCTCAGAGTTACAATCCAAATATTTTGCGGAGGATGTCGGTTGGCAATCACGGTGTGTTACTTCTTCAATGCGATCTCCTGCAAAGTTATTGACCCGATGTGCTAGACAACTTACAGAGTGAGGTGGTACAGACTCTATGTCGGTTGAGATGCATTTCCCACCGTGGTTCTTGACGTCATGGTCCACCTTGTTGTTCACCTTGTCAGAGAGACTAAGATATGTGGACCCGCTTTCTTATGTTATATGGATCCGTTCGAGAGGTACATGGGTATATTAAAGTCTACGTGAGGAATCAGTCGAAGCCTGAGGGTAGTATTGTTGAAGGTTATGGGACTGAAGAGGTTATTGAGTTATGTGTAGACTATCTCGAAAAAAGACAAGCAATCGGTGTTCCTGTATCTCACCACGAGGGCAGACTTGCTGCAAAGGAACCGTGGGGTCGAAACTAACAAGGCCACAGTTTGATATGTATTGCAAAGCACATTTGACAGTCTTGCAGCACAGTGCAAAAGTTGTAGGGTACATCGAGCAGCACAAGTTGATATTACGAGAAGAGAATCCACATATGGATGAGCTTTCCATCACGCGAGAACATAACGATTGATTTCTCACATGGTTCAAAGAAAAGGCGGAGGTCTCCCTGTGTGAGAATGTGAAATGGTTGGCCGACGGATCTAGATTTAATGTATAGACATGGCATGGGTACGATATTAATGGCTACACCTTTTACACTGAAAGTAAAGATGCCAAGAGTACTGTTCAAAACAGTGGTGTAAGTATAGATGCTTTGTCCGATGATCATCACACAAAAAGAGGATCCTCAACCGCAATGAACTCTTACTACGGGATGGTTGAAGAAATTTGGGAGCTCGATTATGGAATATACCAAGTTCCATTGTTTCGATGTAAGTGGGTGAGACTTTCACATGGAGTGAAGGTCGACAAGAGAGGTTTTACTATTGTGGATCTCGAGAGACTCGCCTACAAAGAGGACCCATTTGTCCTTGAAGCAAGCAACTCAAGTCTTCTATGTGCGTGATCCGCTAATCCGAGGTTGCACGTCATTCTTCATGGCAAGAGGTGGATCGTTAGAGTTGAAAATATCATAGGTGAAGAAGAGTACAACCAATTCGATGAAATACCTCCATTTGCGGATAGGACTGTCTTAGCGGTGACGATGAAACACATGGAACAAATTACATGCATGTAGATCATCGTGAAGGGTTGTATCAGAAATGAAGGAACTATTGTATTTTTTGTTCATTTTATCAGGCCGTTTATTTGGTTTTATTGTACCTTTTATTTGGGTAAAGTTGTATGGTTATCATCTCTCATGGAACATTGTGACAATTTGAAATCTATTTGCTAGTTGGTAATTCGTAAGAATTCTCTTATTCAAAAGATTTTAGAAAGACCAACTGATCATAAGTTATTTCATTTTGAAAGTAGCCGAAAAACTAATCTTGCCCTATGTAGGTAATATTCTAGCATTATGTAAGTTCCACCTCCTGGAGCAGAATTTGGTCATTTGAATATTCTTCGTGCCTACTAACCACATTTTACCATATATTTTTGAAGAAAATTCCTTTTAACATTTTTCTTTTTGAGAAAGCTTCTAACTAGTTCAAAGTTCATTTCTTGAAATTTTGAAAAAACCTGGACTTTATTTGCAAAAGTTTGGACTTTTGGAGTCTTTAAGCAAAAATCATGCCTACGAAGTGAAATTTTTCATCTGTTTTCAGTGCAAACTCTTTTTTGGAAAAGTCTTTTTTGAAAAGACTTGTAATATCCCAAAGTATGTTTCTGCAAAATTTGATATAATTCCAACTAATTTTGCAAAAGTTATGGCATTTTTACTCTTTGATCAATGAATTATGAAAATTCAGACTTCATCATGCTTTGTCTAGAAACCCAATAGTGATAGTCATATTTCTGTCAGTTTTCTATGAAAAAATGATAGTCATACTTCTACATTTGTGTCGGTTTTATTACCAAACCGATAGTGATATAATAGTAATATTTCTATTAGTTTTATCTCAAAACCGATAGTGATATTTCTTCGTATATTTGTTTTTACTGTGAACCGATGGTAATAGTAGTCTCCTGTTGCTAGCTAGAAATTGTTTAAAATCTATATTTGTATTGGTTTTAGTTAGAAACCGATAGTGCTTCGACTAATTGTACCGGTTCGCAAAGAGAGGTGACAGAAATGATCTCTCTATCTGTATCGGTTCTGTTAACAAATTGATAGTAGTATTTTATGTTTGTGTTGGTTTTTTCTTGAAAACTGATAGTACTATAGATCTATGTGCGTCGGTTTTGTTCCAAAAAACCGATAGTAGTATGTAGCTATTTCTGTCAGTTTTTTCTTTAAAACCGATAGTACTGTAGATCTATGTGTGTCGGTTTTGTTCCGGAAAACCGATAGTAGTATTAGCTATTTCTGTCAGTTTTTTCTTTAAAACCGATAGTATTGTAGTACTATTTATGTCGATTGTTTCTCAAAAACCGATAGGAATGAGGTATGTGTTCGTGTCGGTTTTTTTGCAAACCGATAATACTGTGGTTTTATTTGTGTCGGTTTTTTATCGAAAACCGATAGGAATGAGGTATGTGTTTGTGTCGGTTTTTGTTGAAAACCGATAGTACTATAGATCTATGTGTGTCGGTTTTGTTTCGGAAAACCGATGGTAGTATGTAGCTATTTCTGTTGGTTTTTTTAAAACCGATAGTACTGTAGATCTATGTGTGTCGGTTTTGTTCTGGAAAACCGATAGTAGTATATAGCTATTTCTGTCGTTTTTTCTTTAAAACCGATAGTACTGTAGATCTATGTGTGTCGGTTTTGTTTCGGAAAACCGATAGTAGTATATAGCTATTTCTGTCGGTTTTTTCTTTAAAACCCATAGTATTGTAGTACTATTTGTGTCTGTTTTTTCTCAAAAACCGATAGGAATGAGGTAAATGTTCATGTATGTGGTTTTATTCGTGTAGATTTTTCTTGAAAACCGATAGGAATGAGGTATGTGTTCGTGTCGGTTTTAGTTAGAAACCGATAATCTTGTTGTTTTATTCGTGTCGGTTTTTTTCGACGAGCCGACACAATTAATACTTAACTCTTTTAAGTGATCAGATTTTTCGGTGAACTCTCACGCTCTATTTTCTCTAGCTCCCGCCTAAAGCTCCTTGCGGCGCGATTTCTCCACCTCCGTCGCTCTCCCTCTCCCACGGCTCCGTCTCCCGCCTCTCCCTCTCCCATGCCGCTCCCTCCTCCGGCGCGCTGCCTCCTCCATTGCTCTCCCACTTTGGCAAACCCTAGGTCAGGTTATGAGAAGTACAAGTTGTTGTTTTCTAGCCAGCTAATCTAATTAGGCCCAGCATGAATCAGTTTCAGGGCATATGTTGATGTTGTGAATCTGTGACAAACTCTTAGCATTGGCATCACTTGCAAGCAGTAGCTATACAGAGAAACAAGTTTTCTAAAAGCTTAGAAGAAAAAGAAATCAAGAATCATGGCACTCTTATCAGGAATATTTCTGCAATGGAACTGCCTTTTTCTTGTAAGAGTACCATCAGAAGGAACACAACACATAGTCACATACTAATGGGGCAAAAGATTTGACTAGATCACACTATATACAATACAAGACACATTTAATAAGTGAAAAAAGGAACATCTAGATGGCCTCAAGTTTAATGTTTGACAGGTTATTGCTCAATGATTTAACAACTTCGTCGGGTGATTCTTCATTGGCATGTGAAACTGGTTCCTCAACTTGCATATGATTCCACAACTTCGAACTATTGACAAGTACTTTCAACTATTGACAATTACTTCGAACTATTGACAAGAAAGATCACACAAATCCGTATGGACTTTGCTTGAAGCTGCTAGCATATAACTTAACCATTAATGCGTTTCTATGAACTGAAAGTGTTCTTAAATGCAAACTGCAAAATTTAATAACAAATACACTTAAGATCACCCAAAGTTTTTAGCAAGACATACGCTTGATTGGATGCAAATAAATGATTCCAATTTGATTCACATACTGATGGTATGCATGTTCGAAGTTGTGTTCAAAAAATTTTGAAGTACTATTTAGCCAAGTTTTCGGAAAAAATTCTGGTAACATTAATAGCGTAAGAGAGGAAGGGAGAGCACATCTTAGTATATTTTTTAAGATATTTTTTAAGACTCACATCTCGGTAGCTTACGATGAAATGGTGATAGCACCGATTGAACATCATTCTTAGAGTCACAGAGGTCTATGGGCATTTGAATAATGATCATTGTCTACATGAAAACCTTGTGCTTTGCAGCAGATTGATGCCGGACAAGAGGGGCGTGATTGTCGACTTATTATGCAAGTTTTGATAGCAATGTTCAATTATAATTGCAGTCCTATTTATTTTGACTTTGTTAAGTGAGTCCGTTATTTCAATTGTAATTGCATACTACTTTTGTCTTTTATCTCAGCATATGTTAGTGTTTAGGTTGCGTAACCTCGTCTCGTTCGAAATTCTTATTTATATATATCTTGGAATGGTATATTTATAAGCAAGCGTCTCTCGAATTGTCCACGTTTTTGGACAGTTCGAGGATATGTGGTTCGACGCAAGTTTGAGCTATTGTACAACTCACGAGTAGATTTGGTAGCATCTCCTGGTGTTCTCTGGATACACACCCTCTTGACTGTTGTCGAGACATGTATCCGGAGAGCAGGGAAGATCTCTTAAAATTTTCTCTGAAGTTGTAAGCGGCTGAGGAACTTGCGAACCATATCCTCGAATGGGATTAGGACCAAATCTATTTAGAGATTAGGAGTTATCGTTGGTACATATGGAGTAAATGTCAATACATAGACTTTTCTTGAAGATCATTCGTTCATCTATTACTCTACTACAGTATGCTAGAACAATTAAATACTATGAATTATCCATTCATTTATTGCTTACATGATTTATTATCAAGTTCACATAATAGCTTTCTCTCATGTCAAATATATGACCATGTCGGATAAGAAAACTCAAAATATCGCAATTAGAGAGCATCGGCTCATCGCGGAGCACAGTAGAAGGTGCTCTTGAGAGACCGAACCAAGTTCCAAGTGTTGAGGGCCAAGCAAGGTGAGGTAGGCAGAGGACCGAACAAAGGGCCGAGGGAGAATGCCGAGGTTCTCCACTTCAATGCCACATGAGTTTGCATGGGTCCTCCTAAGTACAAGGGCGATATAGCTCATTCCTCGACCGATTGGCGAGGGAGAGAGTTCCCATAACGGTTGAGATTGGAGAAAGGAAGTCGTCGAAAGCGAAGAACGGCTATGGGGCGAGGTTAGGGGCAAATGGATTATAGAAGAGGAGGATGAAAACAATGCGAGGCGGAGCGCTTTGAAGAGGATGGGTGTGGCTCTAAGGCACTTCAGGTCTACATGCCGCAAGTGAGTCGTCTTTGAAAGACCGTACACCATTCGAGAGGTATCCGTTCGTGACTCCGATGTTTGGGAGGAGTTCACGAGGATCAAAAGTACGCTCGAGTGGAGGAGTGAGATAGAAGAACGTTGCTACCCAGGACGAACACGCCACGCCGCACCACCTTGGTTGATGACTCGAAGGAAGAAAGCGAGAATGGTAGCGACTAGCCGAGGAGTCGCGAACTCCGTAACATCGATGCCTTACTCGCATATGTGAGGAGTGGGCATGTGATTGGGTATTAGCGAGGATAAGGAAAACGCGGATGGGCAGGTGGTAGTACTAAACCTTGCTCTAGCGCAAGTCGTCTCCATCATCGTAAGACATCAAACTTAGTACATTGCAATTGATCCTTCTTGTTGTATTTGAGATCTAATTCGTGCTCGCGTCTTGCAGGAGGAGGTAAGGCAGAGGAAAGAGCAGGGAACCTTTTTTAGCCAAGGGTCAAATGACATCCTGTCCTCTGCGATCGGGAAGCCCGACCATAAGGGCCGGGTACTTGCCGCAGGGGTGGGGCATAAGAAGAAGTCCTACTTCCAAGATGGCTGGGAGTACGGAGATCAAGATCATGGGAGGCACATGCGGGCGCCTCAAGGACATGCTTAGGGAGCGGTGAGGGAGGAGATCATGGAGGAGATGAGGAGGGAGATGACGGCACGTGAGGAGGAGATGAGGGTGGAGATGATGGCACGTGAACAGCGCTTGAGAGCTAAGATGATGGCCATAATCTTGAAAGTCGAGGCGAGATGCCCCGCCTACCGTAGAAAACTTGTGCTTTGACCGGCAGTGGTTCTAAAAATGATAAGTTCGGTCCCGGCTAAATGTAATAATTAATTTTCCTGACTTAAAGGTGCGAGGTTAACTCCGCAATGTTTTCTCTTAAGTTGCACTTCTTGTAGGTGCCTCGAAGTGCCACTCCCATGACGAAAGATGGATTTCTGTTGAGGTGCAGCGGGTTGCATTTCCATGCAAGGAACCGACTTGGTGCATGGTCACCTTTGGGAAGGGCTATATGAGGGTCGGTGGACTACGTCCACGAAGCCTTCTTATCAAATGTGCTCGAGTTCCCCAACAAAGACATCACCACTCTCGAGCAAGCGTAGATGTCGCTTCATCAAGTGGCGGGACAAAGCGTCGTACTAGTTAAGATAAAAACCTCGTGTCTTGTACTATTATTCGGAGTATTGCAACAAGTTACTTATGCGCGTTCTTCGTAGGTTCCTATTGTATCTGCTGCTCTTACAACCGTGATGAGTCCTCCACAGAATCTGAGTGGTGAGTAAAGGACTAGAGCGACGACTCTGAGAACCATTGAAGTCTCTGCTAAAAGGCAAAGCTCACACAGCCTACGCCGCCCTCATGTACATGAAAAGCCCCTTTGCCTTGCCTTGGAGACTCTTTCTACCCGAAAGGAGGCCAAGCCACAGCCACGGAAGAAGCCTTATGATTTTAAGGCCTCGTATATGGAAAGCCCTTCCACCTCCTAACAAATTGAATGTCAGAGGCATGTGGACTGACATACCCATGTATGGTACATTGACAAAGTGAAAGAAGCGAGCGGCGTGTCGACTTCAATGTTAGATCTGAAAGGCACATTTCCACCGCGAGGAGGATGGGATAGTCGCAGTCAGTTTTGAGGATCTATTCCATATGTACCAACTGATAGCCATCGACATTTCCACTGTACAATCCTAGATGCTGTATCGCACCACGTAGCACGACCTTATGACTTCCACAGGATTTTGCATTATGCTTTTTAATATTCAATACGAGCTGCAGGGCAATGAGGTAGCGAGTGGTGTCGAATTGACAACTTGTTGGGTTCATTGACCCTGAGCTTGTGTCTGCGACCATGGCTAGGCTTCAACCGGAATGGGTTGCCAGCTACATCAAGAGGGCATTGAAAGTTGAGTCGAAGAAGGACTTCATTCTACCCCATACCACGAGGTAAGTACTACTTTACTCTTCAATTACTTATGCGCACTTAAACCGTATGTGAACTTATTTCCTTCTTTGCATACCATTTAATAATCAATCATTGGGTTCTACTGCGTGCTCGTTCAGAGTGACAACAAAGTGTAACTTTTATTTGATTGAGAAGAGAGCGATGGCCTCTGCGATCAAGCCTCCTTTGGAGCGTAGAGTGCATTACTCTTATCTAATACTTTACGTATTTAACTCGTTCATTTTTTATTCATGACATCTCTCCAATATATATAGGGTTTCTCGCGTTACATCGAAGGAGAGGACAAGCGATGACGAAAAGGTCTCAAGGCTGCGGTATGTGCGCTTCAAGGTACAAGTGCCTACCATATATAAGATTTAGATTTTCGAACATATGTTCTTCGTCTCTTAATTTCTTTTCTTTCTTCACGGTGTTATCAACAGCGCAACGACCTCTGTGGTTTGTCGTCATGCATCACATAGTGATCGTGATTGGCGCCTCAAACCTTTTCCTAAGGTATATATACATGCATAATAATACAATTAGCCTTTCACATAGAAATTTCAAAACATAATTTAGAGCATTCGTTTCTATTTTGCAGCATATCAATATCCCCAGAAGAGTATAGACGGCACATCACTCAACAAGATACGAGACCATTTATGCTAGTAGTAATGGATGGAAGTTATGTCGGAGGATGAATAGTTTAGAGATCACAGCTCCTATGAGACCATATGTGAACAATATTACATATCTGAATGTGATTGCATGTGTCTTGATGGTTAAGCATGTTTGAGTTCTATTTTGTGAATGAATGTGATATGTGTTGTTGTAACAAAGTGTTCATGTTACGTGAATGTGATATGTTGTTTCCAATTCTTTGTGTGAATGTGATATGTGCATATTGTATGAAATGTGTGTCTTTGATTGAAGGGTAAATTGAAAAATAGCACACCCTTTCATCTCTATCGGTTCTCACAAGAAAATGATAGAGATAATGTAGTCATCTCTATTGGTTCTTTATAAGAAGCGATAGAGATGACCATCTCATCTATCGATTCTCACAAGAAAATGATAGAGATAAGGTATTGTCATCTCTATCGGTTTCTTAGAAGAAGCGATAGAGATGAGGGCGTCATCTCTATCGGTTTCTAGAAGAAGCGATAGTCATCCTTATCTCTATCACTTCTTCTAAGGCCGGAGTCATCTCTATCGGTTTCTCTAAAGAACTGATCATCTATCTGTGGTAGAACAAATTGTAATAGCACCGTCTCATCTCTATCTAATGACTTTGTGTTGCCACTAAAACAAGTGTGATGATAAAAAAGGTGTGATGATATTTACGTGTAGTAGTGATTTCTCAATATTGTACTATTACGTAAGCTTGTTATCGATTGTAGTTATTGATGAGTGCAAGGATCCAGAACAAGTACC